>PVHO010006055.1:0-10166 GCA_004024885.1 Saguinus imperator
GGGTTTTGAACTCGAAACTTCTCATGATCTGCCCGCCTTGTTTTCCAGGAGCCTGAATGACAGTCTCCCATGAGTCTCTGTGGTTGGCCGGCCAACTTTATTGTTAATAAAGAAATCAGAGAGAGTGTGCCAGCACTGTGACTCACGCCAGCAATCTTAGCACTCTGGGAGGCCGAGGTGGGTGGGTCACCTGAGGTCACGAGTTCGAGGTCAGCCTGGGCATCCCAGTAAAAAATTATCTCACATTCATATAGAGAAAAGAAAAAAGAAAAGTAATCAGAAAAATGAGTGTGTAAAATTGTAACAAAACAAGGTTTCTGGTGACTCCACACACTGCCCCCCCCTTTTTTTTTTCCAAGACGGAGTTTTGCTCTTGTTATCCAGGCTGGACTGCAATGGCGCGATCTCGGCTCACCACAACCTCCGCCTCCTGGGTTCAGGCAATTCTGCCTCAGCCTCCTGAGTAGCTGGGATTACAGGCACGCACCACCATGCCCAGCTAATTTTTTGTATCTTTAGTAGAGAAGGGGTTTCACCATGTTCACCAGGATGGTCTCGATCTCTTGACCTCGTGATCCACCCGTCTCGGCCTCCCAAAGTGCTGGGATTACAGGCTTGAGCCACCGCGCCCGGCCAGCGGCCCCCCTTTTTTTATGACATACTGTTTCCCTCTTGTCACCATGGCAATGGTGCAACAGTGCGATTCTTGGTTATTGCAACACCTGTCTATGGGGTTCAAGTGATTGTACTGCAATGCCCTTCAAGTAGCTGGGATTGCAGGTGTCACACCACCACATCCAGCTAACTTTGTATTTTTATTTCTTTGTACCTCAAATCAGTATTTATTTGGTTTCCACAAAGCAGCCACAAGAAATAGAAATAATTACATAACACTGCACCTATTTGCTGGTCATTTTTGCACTGCAGTTAAGCCAGAATCCTGTGTAGCGTCCCAATTTTAGTGTAGGTGCTGCCGAAGCAAGCACATGCCCTACCTGCCTCAGGTTTTTTGTTTGTTTGTTTTTTGGTTTATATGTTTTTTATAAGGAGCGGGCTGTGCTGTGTTTTTTGAGGCCAGTCTTGAACCTATGACCTCACAATCTACCCGCCTCGGCATTCTACATGCTGGGATTACAGGCCTGAGCAGCGTAGCTCAAACCAAATTGTGTTTTCATTTTAAACACCAGGTTTCATCATGTTGGTCGTGTGGGTCTCGAACTCACAACTTCTCATGTTTTGCCCGACTTGTTTTCCAGGCGCCTGAATGACAGGCTCCTGTGAGCCTCTGTGTTCAGCAGGCCGGCTTTATTGTTAAAAAAAAAGTCAGAGACTGTGCCGGCACTTTGACTCACTCCAGCAATCTTAGCACTCTGGGAGGCTGAGGTGGGTGGGTCACCTGAGGTCACAAGTTTGAGGTAAGCCTGGGCATCCAGGTTAAAAATCACCTCACCTAAAAAAAGGGGAAAAAATAAAAAAGTAATCACACAAATGAGTGTGTTCAATTGTAGCAAAACCAGGTTTCAGGTGATGAGTTCGAGGTCAGCTTGGGCATCCCAGTCAAAAATCCCCTCAAATAAAAAAAAAGAAAAGAAAAATGAAAATCAGACAGATGAGTGTGTGCAATTGTAACAAAACCAGGTTCCAGGTGGCTCCATCCTCGGCCCCACCTTTCTTTATGACGTACTGTTTTCTTCTTGTCACCATGGCCAGGGTGTAACAGTGCGATTTTTTCTTATTGCGACACCTGCCTTCTGGGTTTACATGATTGCCCTGCAATCCCCTTCAAATCGCTAAGTTTGCAGGTGTCTGCACAACCACGTCCAGCTAACTTTCTATTTTTATTTCTTTGTACCTCAAATATGTCTTTAATTAATTTCCACAAAGCAGCCACAGGGAAAGAAAAATAATTACTTAATGCTGCACTATTTTTCTGGTCATTTTTGCGCTGTGGTTAAGCTGAAAGTCAGGGTAGCATTCCAATTTTAGTGTAGGTGCTGCTGAAGCGAGCACATGCCATACCTGCTTCAGCTTTTTTATCTTTCTCTGTTTGTATGTTTTTTATAGAGAGCGGACTGTGCTGTGTCTTTCGAGGCCAGTCTCAAACCTGTGAGCTCACGATCTGCCCACCTCGGCATTCTATGTTCTGGGATTACAGGCCTGAGCAGCAGAGCACAAACCAAATTGTGTTTTCGTTTTAAAGACAGCGTTTCACCATGTTGGTTGGCCAGGTCTTGAACTCGCAACTTCTCATAATCTGATCGCTTTGTTTTCCAGGCACCTGAATGACAGTCTCCCATGAGTCTCTGTGTTCAGCCGGCCAACTTTATTGATAATAAAGAAATCAGAGAGACTGTGCCGGCACTGTGACTCACACCAGAAATCTTAGCACTCTGGGAGGCTGAGGTGGGTGGGTCACCTGAGGTCACGAGTTCGAGGTCAGCCTGGGCATCCCTGTTAATAATCACCTCACATAAAAAAAGAAAGAAGAAAGAAAAGTAATCAGACAGATGAGTGTGTGTAATTGTAACAAAAAAAGATTCCAGGTGACTCCACCCATGTCTCAGCGTTTTTTTTTTAATGTACTCTTTCTCTCTTGTCGTCATGGTTGGGGTGTAACAGTGTGATTCTTGCTTATCTCAACACCTGCCTTTTGGGTTCAAGCGATTGTTCTGCAATGCCCTTTAAGTAGCTGGGTTTGCAGGTGTCTGCACCACCACGTCCAGCTAACTTTGTATTTTTATTTCTTTGTACAGCCTTTATTTGATTTACACAAAGCAGCCACAAGGAAAAAATAATAATTATGTAATGCTGCACTGCTTTGCTGGTCATTTTTGCCCTGTGGTTAAGCCAGAATCCTGTGTAGGGTCCCAATTTTGGTGTAGGTGCTGCCGAAGTGAGCACATGCCATACCCGCCTCAGCTTTTTTACGTTTTTCTGTTTATATGTTTTTTATAAGGGCAGGCTGTGCTGTCCTTCCAAGGCCAGTCTTGAACCTGTGACCTGACAATCTGCCCTCCTCGGCATTCTAAGTGCTGGGATTACAGGCCTCAGCAGTGGAGCTCAAACCAAATTGTGTTTTTGTTTTAAAGACGGGGTTTCTCCATGTTTCTCAGGCGGATCTCGAACTCCCAACTTCTCATAACATGCCTGTTTTGTTTTCTGGGAGCCTGAATGACGACCTCCCGTGCGTCTTTGTGTTCGGCCGGCCGACATTATTTTTTAAAAAGAAATCAGAGAGACTGTGCCGGCACTGTGACTCATGCCAGCAATCGTAGTACTCTGGGAGGCCTAAGTGGGTGGGTCACCTGAGGTCAAGAGTTCGAGGTCAATCTGGGCATCCAGGTTGAAAATCACCTCACATAAAAAAAGAGTAAAGAAAAAAGTAATGTAATCAGACAGATGAGTGTATGCAATTATAACAAATCCAGGTTCCAGGTGACTCCACCCCCAGTTCTGCCTTTTCTTATGACTTACTGTTTGCCTCTTGTCACCATGGCCAGGGTGTAAAAGTTTGATTTTTGCTTACTGCAAAACCTGCATTTTGAGTTCAAGCGATTGTCCTGCAATGTGCTTCAACTAGCTGGGGTTGCTGGTGTCTGCACCACCACGTCCAGCTAACTTTGTATTTTTATTTCTTTGAACCTTAAATCAGCCTTTATTTGATTTCCATAAAGCAGCCACAAGGAACCAGAAATAATAACGTAACGCTGAACTTTTTTTGCTGGTCATTTTTGTGCTGTGGTTAAGCTGAAATTCTGTGTAGGGTTCCAATTTTAGTGTAGGTGCTGCCAAAGCACGCACATGCCATAGCCGCCTCAGCTTTTTTATGTAATTCTGTTTATATGTTTTGTATAGGGAGTGGGCTGTGCTGTGTCTTTCGAGGCCATTCTCTTATCTGTGACGTCACAATCTGCCCGCTTCAGCATCCTAAGTGCTGTGATTACAGGCCTGAGCAGCAGAGCCCAAACCAAATTGTGTTTTCATTTTAAAGATGGGGTTTAACTATGTTGGTCGGGTAGGTCTCGAACTCAGAACTTCTCATAATCCACCTGCCTTGTTTTTCAGGCACCTGAATGACAGTCTCCTGTGAGTCTTCGTGTTTGGCCAGCCGACTTTATTGTTAAAAATTAAATCAGAGAAACTGTGCCGGCATTCTGACTCATCTTAGCATTCTGGGAGGCCAAGGTTGGTGGGTCACCTAAGGTCACGAGTTCGAGGTCAGCCTGGGCATCCTGGTTAAAATTCACCTCACATGAAAAAGAAGAAAAAAAAAACCCAGAAAAGTAATCAGACAGATGAGTGTGTGAAATTTTAACAAAACCAGGTTCCGGGTGACTCCACCACAGGTTCAGCCTTTTTTATGACGTACTATTTCCCTTTTGTCACCATGGCCATGGTGCAGCAGTGTGATTCTTGCTTATTGCAACACCTGCCTTTTAGGTTTAAGCAATTGTCCTGAAATGCCATTCAAGTAGCTGGGGTTGCAGGTGTCCACACAACCTCATCCAGCTAACTTTGTATTTTTATTTCTTTATACCTCAAATCAGCCTTTATTTGATTTCCACAAAGCAGCCACAAGAAAGAAAAATAATTACATAATGCTGCATCTCTTTGCTGGTCATTATTGCACTGCGATTTAGCCAACATTCTGTGTAGCATCCCAATTTTCTTGTAGGTGCTGCCGAAGCGAGTACATGCCATACCACCTCAGCATTTTTATGTTTTTCTGTTTATATGTTTTTTATAAGGCAAGGGCTGTGCTGTGTTTTTCGAGGCCAGTCTCCAACATGTGACCTCACGATCTGCCCACCTCGGCATTCTAAGTGCTGGGATTACAGGCCTAAGCAGCGGAGCTCCAACCAAATTTTGTTTTCATTTTAAAGATGAAGTTTCACCACGTTGGTCAAGCGGGTCTTGAACTCAACTTCCCATGATCTGCCTGCCTTGTATTCTAGGCGCCTGAATGACAGTCTCCCATGAGTCTCTGTGTTTGGCCGGCCGACTTTATTATTGAAAACAAAATCAGAGAGACTGTGCCAACACTGTGACTCACGCCAGCAAACGTAGCACTCTGGGTGTCCAAGTTGGGTGGGTCACCTGAGGTAACGAGTTTGAGGTTATCCTGGACATCCCAGTTAAAAATCACCTCACATAAAAAAAGAGAAAAGACAAAAGAATAGTAATTAGACAGATGAGTGTGTGAAATTGTAACAAAAAAAGTTTCGGGTGACTTTACCCCTGGCCTTGCCTTTATTTATGACATACTGTTTCCTTCTTGTCACCATGGCCATGGTGCAACAGTGCAATTCTTGCTTATTGCAACACCTGCCTACTGGGTTCAAGCTATTGTCCTGCATTGCCCTTCAAGTAGCTGGGTTTGCAGGTGTCCGCACCACCACGTCCAACTAACTTTCTATTTTTAATTTTATTGTACCTCAAATTTGTCTTTATTTGATTTCCAAAAGCAGCCACAAGGAAAAAAAATTTACCTAATGCTGCACCCCTTTGTTGGTCATTTTTGTGCTGTGGTTAAGCCGGAATTCTTTGTAGCATCCCAATTTAAGTGTAGGTGCTGCTGGAGCGAGCACATGCCATACCCACCTCATCTTTTCTATGTTTTTCGGTTTATATGCTTTTTATAGGGAGCGGGCTGTGCTGTGTCTTTCGAGACCAGTCTCGAACCTGTGACCTCACGATCTGCCCCCCTCAGCATTCTAAGTGCTGGTATTACATGCCTGAGCAGCGGAGCTCAAACCAAATTGTGTTTTTGGTTTAAAGATGGCGTTTCACCATGTTGGTTGGGCGGGTCTCTATCTCACAACTTTTCATGATGCACCTACCTTGTTTTCAAAAGACTGTGACTCATGCCAGCAATCTTAGCACTCTGGGAGGCTGAGGTGGGTGGGTCACGTGAGGTCACGAGTTCGAGGTCAGCCTGTGCATCCCAGTTAAAAATCACCTCATAAAAAAAGGAAAGAAAAAAGAAAAGTAATCAGACAGATGAGTGTGTGAAATTGTAACAAAACAGGTTTTCAGGTGACTCCATCTCTGGCTCCGCCTATTTTTATTACGTATTCTTTCCATCTTGTCACCATGGTTATGGTTCAACTGTGCGATTCTTGCTTATTGCAACACCTGCCTTTTGGGTTCAAGTGATTGTCCTGCAATGCCCTTCAAGTAGCTGTGTTTGCAGGTGTCCGCACCTTCACGTCCATCAAACTTTCTATTTTTATTTCTTTGTACCTCAAATCAGTCTTCATTTCATTTTCACAAAGCAACCAGAAGGAGAGAAAAATTATTACACAACGCTGCACCATTTTCGTGGTCAGTTTTGCGGTGTGATTAAGCCAATATTCTGAGTAGCGTCTCAATTTTAGTGTAGGTGCTGCTGAAGCCAGCACATGCCATACCCGCCTCAGCTTTCTTATGTTTTTCTGTTTATATGTTTTTTTATAGAGAGCGGGCTGTGCTGTGTCTTTCGAGACAAGTCTCGAATCTGTGACCTCACGATCTGTCAGCCTCGGCATTCTAAGTGCTGGGATTACATGCCTGAGCAGCGGAGCTCAAACCAAATTGTGTTTTCATTTTAAAGACGGAGTTTCACCATGTTGGTCGGGCAAGTCTCGAACTCGCAACTTCTCATGATCCACCCGCCTTGTTTTCCAAGTGCCTGAATGACAGCCTCCTGTGAGTCTCCGTGTTAGTCCAGCTGACTTTATTGGTAAAAAAGAATTCAGAAGGCCGGGCGTGGTGGCTCAAGCCTGTAATCTTAGCACTTTGGGAGGCTGAGGCAGGTGGATCACGAGGTCAAGAGATCGAGACTATCCTGGTCAACATGGTGAAACCCCGTCTCTACTAAACATATTAAAAAATATTAGCTGGGCATGGTGGCGTGTGTCTGTAATCACAGCTACTTGGGAGGCTGAGGCAGGAGAATTGCCTGAACTCAGGAGGCAGAGGTTGCAGTGAGCCAAGATTGCGCATTTGCACTCCAGCCTGGGTAACAAGAGCAAATCTCCGTCTCAAACAAACAAACAAAAAATTAGAGACTGTGCCAACACTGTGACTCATGCCAGCAATCTAAGCACTCTGGTAGGCCAAGGTGTGTGGGTCACCTCAGGTCACGAGTTCGAGTTCAGCCTGGGCATCTCGGTTAAAAATAACCTCACATTAAAAAAAGAGAAAATAAAAAAGAAAAGTCATCAGACAGATGAGTGTGTGCAATTGTAACAAAGCCATGTTCCAGGTGACTCCACCCCCAGCCCTGCCTTCTTTTATGATGTAATGTTTTTCTTTTGTCACCATGGCCAGGGTGTAACAGTGCGATTTTTGCTTGTTGGAACAACTGCCTTCCGGATACAAGTGATTGTCCTGCAATGCCCTTCAAGTAGCTGGGTTTGAAGGTATCTGCACCACCACGTTCACCTAACTTTGTATTTTTATTTTTTTTTTTACCACAAATCAGTCTTTATTTGATTTCCACAAAGCAGCCACAGGGCAAAAAAATAACTATGTAATGCTGCACCTCTTTGCTGGTCATTTTTGCACTGTGGTTAAGACAAAATTTTGTGTAGCATCCCAATTTAAGTGTGGGTGCTGCCGAAGCAAGCACATGCCATAGCCGCCTCATCTTTTATATGTTTTTCTGTTTATATGCTTTTTATAGGCAGCAAGCTGTGCTATATCTTTCGAGGCCAGTCTCAAACCTGTGACCTCACGCTCTGCCAGCCTCAACATTCTAAGTGCTGGGATTAAAGGCCTGAGAAGCAGACTCCAAACCACTTTGTGTTTTCCTTTTAAAGACGGGATTTCACCATGTTGTTCGGGCGGGTCTCGAACTCGCAACTTCTCATGTTCCACCCGCCTTGTTTTCCAGGAGCCGGAATGACAGTCTCCCATGAGTCACCGTGTTCGGATGGCCGACTTTATTGTTAAAAAAGAAATCAGAGAGACTGTGCCGGGACTGTGACTCATGCCAGCAATCTTAGCACTCAGGGAGGCCGAGGTGGGTGGTTCACCTGAGGTCACGAGTTCGAGGTCAGCCTGGGAATCCTGGTTAAAATCAAATAACATAAAAAAAGAAAAAAATGTAAACTAATCAGACAGATGAGTGTGTGAAATTGTAACAAAAGAAGGTTCTGGGTGACTCCATCCCTGGCCTTGCTTTTTTTTATGACCTACTGTTTCCTTGTCCACATGGCCGTGGTGCAACAGTGTGATTCTTGCTTATTTCAACACTTTCCTTTTGGGTTCAAGTGATTGTCTTGCAATTCCCTTCAAGTAGCTGGGTTTGCAGGTGTCTGCACCACCACGTCCAGCTAACGTTGTATTTTTATTTCTTTGTACCTCAAATCAGTCTTTTCTTGATTTCCACGAAGCAGCAACAAGAAAATAAAAATAATTATGTAACTATGCACCACTTTGCTGGTCACTTTTGTGCTGTGGTTTAGCCAAAATTCTGTGTAGCATTCCAATTTTAGTGTAGGTACTGCCGAAGTGAGCACATGCCATACCCACCTCATCTTGTTTATGTTTTTCTGTTTATATGTTTTTTTAGGGAGCGGATTGTGCTGTGTCTTTTGAGGCCAGTCTCGAACCTGTGACCTCATGATTTGCCCGCCATAGAATTCTAAGTGCTGAGATTACAGCCCTGAGCAGCAAAGCCCAAACCAAATTTTGTTTTTCTTTTAAAGACAGAGTTTCACCATGTTGGGTGGGCATGTCTCGAACTCGCAACTTCTCATGATCCACCCACCTTGTTTTTCAGGCGACTGAATGACAGTCTCTTGTGAGTCTCCATATTCGGCCAGCCGACTTTATTGTTAAAAAGGAAATCAGAGAGACTGTGCCGGCACTGTGACTCACGCCAGCAATCTTAGCAGTCTGGGAGGTTGAGGTGGGTGGGTCACCTGAGGTCACAAGTTCGAGGTCAGCCTGGGCATTCCGGTTAAAAATCACCTCACATAAAAAAAAGAGAAAAGAAAAAAGTAATCAGACAGAAGAGTGTGTGAAATTGTAACAAAACATAATTCCGGGTGACTCCACCCCCGGTTCCACCTTTTTTTTTTTTTTTGTACAAAATTTCTTCGTCTTTATTTATTTTTTATTATTATTATTTTTTATTTTTATTGCATTATAGGTTTTGGGGTACATGTGCAGAACGTGCAAGATAGTTGCATAGGTACACACATGGCAGTGTGTTTTGCTGCCTTTCTCCCCTTCACCCACACTTGGTAGTCATCCCCAGGCTATCCCTCCAGCCCCTCCCTACTGTCCCTCCTCCATTTCCCTCAACAGTCCCCAGTGTATAGTAGACCGCCTCTCTGTGTTCATGTTTTCTCATTTTTTCTCACCCACTTATGAGTGAGTATATGCAGTATTTCTTTTTCTGTTCTTGTGTCAGTTTTCTGAGAATGATGTTTTCCAGATTCATCCATGTCCCTACAAAAGACACAAACTCATCATTTTTGATTGCTGCATAATATTCCATGGTGTATATGTGCCACATTTTCCCAGTCCATTCTATCATCGTTGGGCATTTGGGTTGGTTCCAGGTCTTTGCTATTGTAAACAGTGCTGCAATGAACATTCGTGTGCATGTGTCCTTATAGTAGAACGATTTATAGTCCTTTGGATAGATACCCAGTAATGGGATTGCTGGGTCAAATGAAATTTCTATTTCTAGGTCCTTGAGGAATCGCCACACTGTCTTCCACAATGGTTGAACTCATTTACAGTCCCACCAACAGTGTAAGAGTGTTCCTATTTCTCTACATCCTCTCCAGCATCTGCTGTCTCCAGATTTTTAAATGATCGCCATTCTAACTGGTGTGAGATGATATCTCAATGTGGTTTTGATTTGCACCTCTCTAATGACCAATGATGATGAGCACTTTTTCATATGTTTTTGGCCTCATGTATGTCTTCTTTTGTAAAGTTTCTGTTCATATCCTTTGCCCATTTTTGAATGGGCTTGTTTGCTTTTTTTCTGTAAATCTGTTTGAGTTCTTTGTAAATTCTGGATATCAGCCCTTTGTCAGATGTGTAAACTGCAAAGATTTTTTCCCATTCTGAGGGTTGCCAATTCACTCTAGTGACTGTTTCTTTTACCGTGCAGAAACTGTGGAGTTTGATTAGGTCCCATTTGTCTATTTTGTCTTTTGTTT
>PVHO010006055.1:10266-113927 GCA_004024885.1 Saguinus imperator
ATGAAGTCCTTGCCTACTCCTATGTCCTGAATGGTTTTGCCTAGATTTTCTTCTAGGGTTTTTATGGTGTCAGGTCTTACGTTTAAGTCTTTAATCCATCTGGAGTTAATTTTAGTGTAAGGTGTCAGAAAGGGGTCCAGTTTCTGCTTTCTGCACATGGCTAGCCAGTTTTCCCAACACCATTTATTAAATAGGAAATTCTTTCCCCATTGCCTGTTTTTGTCTTGTTTATCAAAGATAATATGGTTGTAGATATGTTGTGTTGCCTCCGATGCCTCTGTTCTGTTCCATTGGTCTATATCTCTATTTTCGTACCAGTACCATGCTGTTTTGATTACTGTAGCCTTGTAGTATAGTTTGAAGTCTGGTAGGGTGATGCCTCCCGCTGTGTTCTTTTTGCTTAGAATTGACTTGGCTATGCGGGCTCTTTTTTGGTTCCATGTGAAATTCATGGTGGTTTTTTCCAGTTTTGTGAAGAAATTCAATGGTAGTTTGATGGGGATAGCATTAATTGTGTAGATTACTTTGGGCAGTATAGCCATTTTCATGATATTGAATCTTCCTAACCACGAACATGGAATGTTTCTCCATCTGTTTGTGTCCTCTCTTATTTCGTTGAGCAGTTGTTTGTAGTTTTTCTTAAGGAGGTCCCTTACATTCCTTGTGAGTTGTATTCCTAGGTATTTTATTTTCATTGTAGCAATTGTGAATGGCAGTTCATTCTTAATTTGGTTCTCTTTAAGTCTGTTATTGGTGTATAGGAATGCTTGTGATTTTTGAACATTGATTTTATATCCTGAGACTTTGCTGAAGTTGTCTATCCGTTTCAGGAGCTTTTGGGCTGAGGTGATGGGGTCTTCTAGGTATACTATCATGTCGTCTGCAAATAGAGACAATTTGACTTCCACCTTTCCTATTTGAATACCCTTTATTTCTTTTTCTTGCCTGATTGCTCTGGCTAGAACTTCCAGTGCTATGTTGAATAGAAGTGGTGAGAGGGGGCATCCTTGTCTAGTGCCAGATTTCAAAGGGAATGCTTCCAGTTTTTGCCCATTAAGTATGATATTCGCTGTTGGTTTGTCGTGAATAGCTTTTATTACTTTGAGATATGTTCCATCAATACCAAGTTTATGGAGGGTTTTTAGCATAAAGGGCTGTTGAATTTTGTCAAATGCCTTCTCTGCGTCAATTGAGATAATCATGTGGTTTTTGTTTTTGCTTCTGTTTATGTGGTGAATTACATTTATAGATTTGCGTATGTTGAACCAGCCTTGCATCCCCAGGATGAATCCTACTTGATCATGATGGATAAGTTTTTTAATGTGCTGTTGCTATCGATTTGCCAGTATTTTATTGAAGATTTTTGCATCTATGTTCATCATGGATATTTGTCTGAAGTTTTCTTTTCTTGTTGAGTCTCTGCCAGGTTTTGGTATCAGGATGATGTTGGTCTCATAAAATGATTTGGGAAGGGTTCCCTCTTTTTGGATTATTTGGAATAGTTTCAGAAGGAATGGTACCAGATCCTCTTTGTATTTCTGGTAGAATTCAGCTGTGAACCCATCTGGACCTGGGCTTTTTTTGTGTGGTAGGTTTTTAATTGCTGCCTCAACTTCTGACCTTGTTATTGGTCTATTTATAGTTTTGGCTTCCTCCTGGTTTAGGCTTGGGAGGACACAGGCGTCCAGGAATTTATCCATTTCTTGCTGATTTACTAGTTTGTGTGCATAGAGTTTTTTGTAGTATTCTCTGATGATGGTTTGAATTTCTCTTGAAACTGTGGTGATTTCCCCTTTATCATTTTTTATTGCATCTATTTGGTTGTTCTCTCTTTTCTTTTTTATCAGTCTGGGTAGTGGTCTGTCTATTTTATTGATCTTTTTGAAAAACCAGCTCTTGGATTTATTGATCTTTGAAGGGTTTTTCTTGTCTCTCTCTCCTTCAGTTCTGCTCTGATCTTAGTTATTTCTTGTCTTCGGCTAGGTTTTGAGCTTTTTTGATCTTGCTTCTCTAGCTCTTTCAATTTTGACAATAGGGTGTCAATTTTGGATCTCTCCACTCTTCTCATGTGGGCACTTATTGCTATATATTTTCCTCTATGGACTGCTTTAAATGTGTCCCAGAGATTCTGGTACGTTGTGTCTTCATTCTCATTGGTTTCAAAGAACTTCTTTATTTTTGCCTTCATTTCATTGTTTATCCAATCAACATTCAAGAGCCAGTTGTTCAGTTTCCATGAAGCTGTGCGGCTCTGAGTTATTTTCTGAATTCTGATTTCCAACTTGTTTGCACTATGGTCTGAGAGACTGTTTGTTATGATTTCCATTGTTTTGCATTTGCTGAGGAGTGCTTTACTTCCAATTATGTGTTCAATTTTGGAGTAGGTGTGATGTGGTCCTGAGAAGAATGTATATTCTGTGTATTTGGGGTGGAGAGTTCTGTAAATGTCTATCAGGTTTGCTTGTTCCAGGTCTGAGTTCAAGTCCTGGTTATCCTTGTTAATTTTCTGTCTGGTTGATCTGTCTCCTAGTGACAGTGGAGTGTTAAAGTCTTCCACTATTATTGTGTGGGTGTCTAAGTCTCTTTGTAAGTCATTAAGAACTTTCCTTATATATCTGGGTGCTCCTACATTGGGTCCATATATATTTAGAATCGTTATCTCTTCTTGTTGTATCGATCCTTTTACCATTATGTAATGACCTTCTTTGTCCCTTTTGATATGTGTTGCTTTAAAGTCTATTTTATCAGAGATGAGAATTGCAACTCCTGCTATTTTTTGCTCTCCATTTGCTTGGTAAATCTTCCTCCATCCTTTTATTTTGAGCCTTTGTGTATCTTTGCGTGTGAGGTGGGTTTCCTGGATACAGCACACTGATGGGTTTTGGTTTTTTATCCAATTTGCCAGTCTGTGTCTTTTGATTGGTGTATTTAGCCCACTTACATTCAGGGTTAATATTGTTATGTGTGAATTTGATACTGCCATTTTGATGCTAGCTGGCTGTTTTGCCCGTTGGTTCATATACATTCTTCATTTTGTTGATGGTCTTTAGCATTTGGTGTGCTTTTAGGATGGCTGGAACTCATTGTTTCTTTTTATGTGTAGTGCCTCTTTCAGGAACTCTTGTAAAGCAGGCCTAGTGGTGACAAAATCTCTGAGTACTTGCTTGTTCGTGAAGGATTTTATTTTTTCTTCACTTATGAAGCTCAGTTTGGCTGGATATAAAATTCTGGGTTGAAAGCTCTTTTCTTTAAGGATGTTGAATATTGTCCCCCACTCTCTTCTGGCTTGTAGATTCTCTGCTGAGAGATCTGCTGTGAGTCTGATGGGCTTCCCTTTGTGGGTGACCCGACCTTTCTCTCTGGCTGCTCTTAGGATTTTCTCCTTCATTTCAATCCTGGTGAATCTGACGATTATGTGCCTTGGGGTTGCTCTTCTTGCGGAGTATCTTTGTGGTGTTCTCTGTATTTCCTGGAGTTGAGTATTGACCTGTCTTGCTAGGTTGGGGAAATTTTCCTGGATAATATCCTGAAGAGTGTTTTCCAGCTTGGATTCATTCTCCTCATCACATTCTGGTACACCTATCAGATGTAGTTTGGGTCTCTTCACATAGTCCCACATTTCTTGGAGATTTTGTTCATTCCTTTTTGTACTTTTTTCTTTAATCTTGGTTTCTCGTTTTATTTCATTGAGTTGATCTTCAACTTCTGATATTCTTTCTTCTGCTTGGGCAATTCAGCTGTTGAAACTTGTGCATGCTTTGCGAAGTTCTCGTGTTGTGTTTTTGAGCTCCTTCAATTCATTCATATTCCTCTCTAAGTTGTCCATTCTTGTTAACAATTCCTCGAATCTTTTTTCAAATCTTTTTTCAAGGTTCTTAGTTTCTTTGCACTGGTTTAGTACATGTTCCTTTAGCTCACTGAAGTTTCTCATTATCCACTTTCTGAAGTCTGATTCCGTCATTTTGTCACATTCATTCTCCGTTCAGCTTTGTTCCCTTGTTGGTGATTAGTTTTGGTTCCTTTTTGGAGGTGAGGTGTTTTGGTTTCGGGTGCTTTCCTCCTTTTTGCGCTGGTTTCTTCCCATCTTTATGGATTTATCCGCCTGTCATCTTAGTAGTTGCTGATTTTTCAATTGGGTATCTGTGTGGACTCTGAGATTGTTGATGATGAAGTATTTCTGTTACTTAGTTTTCTCTCTAATGGTCTATCCCCTCTGCTGTATGAGTGCTGAGGTCCACTCCAGGCCCTGCTTGTCTGGGGTATACCTGCAGCAGCTGCGGAACAGTGAGAGATGATACCAGTTTCTTCTTCTGCTGTCCTTGTTCCAGAATAATGCCAGCCAAATGTCAGTCTGATTAGTCCTTTTCTGGGGTGACTCTTTGGATATACAGGGGTCAGGGAGCTGCTTGAGGAGACAGTCTGTGCTTTATAGGAGCTCCAGTGCTGAGCTGTGAGCTCCGTCGTTCATTCAGGGTTGTTGGGAGGTTTTTTATGTCTGCTGCAATACAACTCATAAAACACCACCCTTTCTTTCCCCCCCTTAGATGCTCTGTCTCAGGGAGTTGGGGCTTTCTTTATGAGTATCTGTTGCACTGTCCTGCCCCACTAGGCGGCAGTCTATTCACTAGTTGCCTGCCAGGGCTCTGACCTGCTAGCGCGGGTCCGCTCTGTTGCTGCTGTGCTCCTTTCTGCTGTGGAGTGCAGTCTCTCTGTTATGGCAGGTTGCCTTGGCAACGGCAGGCTGCGTCAGTCCTTGGCGGTACTTCAGTGGGGGTGGACTGCATCAGCAATGGTGGACGCGCCTTCCTCACCGGGCTGCACCGTCCTAGATGCCAGCAGCAAAACTCTCAGCCCCAAGCACCTCCTGTCGCCACCCTGCTTGTCCCTGTGAGCGTGGGACTCACGGAGCCCGATCACCCAGCTCCCTGCCTCAGAGTCCGTCCTCTCTCTATCTCTCTTCCTCTCCCCAAGCTGAAAGGTCGACTCTCTCACTGGCGCCCCAGTAGCCTGCCGATAGGGCACTGGGATCTGTGTGATCTCCCGTGCTGCTGCCCACTACCCTGGCTAAGATCACACTTCCCAGGAAACTCCTGGTCTGGCTCATTGTCCAAGTCCCGTTCAATCAGATGAACATGCCAATCTGCCCTTCCAAATCTCAGATTGCCGGTTTAACAGGGCACCCAGACCAGTGAGTTCCACACCGGGTCCCGCCGCGGTGCCAGCTGAAGAGGCAGTGGGAGCCAGCTGCGTTAGCTGGGTGCGCTAGCGTCCCATGTCTCTCCCACACCTGGGACTTTCAACGCTCTGTGGGCATAAAAGGAACATCCGATAATGCGGCTAGGACTCACCCTCTGCGCCTTCACTGAGAGCTGCAATCCTGAGTCACCTCTACAACGCCATCTTGCCTCCTCCCTCTTCTTCGGTTCTGCCTTTTTTAATGACATACTGTTTTCCTCCTGCCACAATGGCCATGGTGCAACAGTGCTATTCTCGCTTATTGCAACACCTGCCTTTTGGGTTCATGCAATTGTCCTCCAATGCCCTTCAAGTAGCTGGGTTTGCAGGTGTTCGCACCAACCCATCCAGCTAACTTTGTATTTTCATTTCTTGGTACCTAAAATCAGTCTTTATTTTATTTCCACAAAGCATTCACAAGGAAAAAAAATTACATAATGCTGCACCTCTCTGCTGTTCATTTTTACGCTGAGATTAAGCCAGAATTCTGTGTAGCATTCCAATTATAGTGTAGATGCTGCCGAAGCGAGCACATGCCATACCCGCATCATATTTTTTATGCTTTTCTGTTTATACATTTTCTATAGGCAGCAGGCTGTGCTGTGTCTTTCAAGGACAGTCTAGAAAATGTGACCTCACGATCTGCCCGCCTTGGCATTCTAAGTGCTGGGATTACAGGCATAAGTAGCAAAGCTCAAACCAAATTGTGTTTTTGTTTTAAAGACGGGGTTTCACCATGGTGTTCGAGTGGGTCTCGAATTCAGAAATTCTCATGATCCGCCCGCCTTGTTTTTCAGGCGCCTGAATGACAGTCTCCCCTGAGTCTCTTTGTTTGGCTGTCCACCTTTATTGTTAAAAAAAATCAAAGACACTGTGCTGGCACTGTGACTCACCCCAGGAATCCTAGCACTCTGATAGGCCGAGATGGGTGAGTCACCTGAGGTCATGAGTTTGAGGTCTGCCTGGGCATACCGATTAAAAACCACCTCACATAAAATAAGAGAAAAGAAAAAAGAAAAGTAATCTGACAGATGAGTGTGTGAAATTGTAACAAAAACACATTCCAGGTGACTCCACCCCCAGCCCCATCTTTTCTTATGACATACTGTTTTTTACTTGTCATCATGGACAGGGTGTTAGAGTGCGATTTTTGCTTATTGCAACAACTGACTTATGGGTTCAAGTGATTGTCCTGCAATGCCCTCCAAGTAGCTGGGGTTGCAGGTGTCTGCACCACCACATCCAGCTAACTTTTTATTTTTATCTTTTTGTACCTCAAATCTGTCTTTATTTGATTTCCACAAAGCAGCCACAAGAAAAAAAATGATTACATAACACTGCACCCCTTAGCTGGCGATTTTTGTGCTGCAGTTATGCTGGATTCTGTGTAGCTTCCCAATTTTAGTGTGGGTGCTGCCGAAGCGAGAACATGTTATAACCACCTCAGCTTTATTATGTTTTTACTTTCATATTTTTTTATAAGGAGCGGGCTGTGCTGTGTCTTTCCAGGCCTGTCTTGAACCTCTGACGTCATGATCTGCCCACCTTGGCATTCTAAGTGCTGGGATTACAGGCCTGAGCAGTGGAGCCCAAACCAAATTGTGTTTTCATTTTAAAGACGGAGTTTCACCATGTTGGTTGGGCGGGTCTCGAACACACAACTTCTCATGATATGCTCGCCTTGTTTTCCAAGTGCCTGAATGAAAGTCTCCGTGAGTCTCCAAGTTCAGCTGGCTGACTTTATTGTTAAAAAAGAAATCAGAGAGACTGTGCTGGCACTGTGACTTACGCCAGCAATATTAGCACACTTGGAAGCTGAGGTGGGTAGGTCACCTGAGGTCACAAGTTCGAGGTCAGCCTGGGCATCTCGGTTAAAATTCACCTCACATGAAAAAGGAGAAAAGAAAAAAGAAAAGTAATCGGAGAGATGAGTGGGTGCAATTGTAACAAACCCAGGTTCTCGGTGACTCCACTCCCAGAACTGCCTATTTTTATGACATACACTTTCTCTCTTGTCACTATGGCCAGGGTGCAACAGTGCAATTCTTGCTTATTGAAACACCTGCCTTTTGGGATCAAGTGATTGTCCTGCAATCCCCTTCAAGTAGCTGGGGTTGCAGGTGTCCGCACCACCACGTCCAGCTAACTTTGTATTTTTATTTCTTTGTACCTCAAATCAGTTTTGATTTGATTTCCACAAAGCAGCCACAAGAAAATAAAAATAATTATGTAACTATGCACCACTTTGCTGGTCACTTTTGTGCTGTGGTTTAGCCAAAATTCTGTGTAGTGTCCCAATTTTAGTGTAGGTGCTGCTGAAGTGAGCACATACCATACCCACCTCAGCTTTTTTATGTTTTTCTGTTTATATGTTTTTTATAGGGATCAGGCTTCGCTGTGTATTTCGAGGCCAGTTTCCAACCTGTAACCTCATGATCTGCCCGCCTCGACATTCTAAGTGCTGGGGTTACAGGCCTGAGCAGCGGAGCCCAAATCAAATTGTGTTTTCATTTTAAAGATGGGGTTTCACCATGTTGGTCGGGCAGGTCTTGAACTCACAACTTCTCATGATCTGCCTGCCTTGTTTTCCAGGCGCCTGAATGACAGTCTCCTGTGAATCTTCGTGTTCAGCCGGCTGACTTTATTGTTAAAAAAGAAGTCAGAGAGACTGTTCTGGCACTGTGACTCACGACAGCAATCTTAGCCCTCTGGGAGGCCGACGTGGGTGAATCAACTGAGGTTATGTGTTTGAGGTCAGCCTGGGCATCCCGGTTAAAAATCACCTCACATAAAAAAAGGAAAAAAGAAAAAAGAGAAGTAATTAGACAGATGAGTGTGTTTAATTGTAACAAAACCAGGTTCCAGGTGACTCCACCCCCAGCCCCGCTTTTTCTTGTGACATACTATGTCCCTCTTGTCACCGTGTCCAGGGTGTAACAGTGCGATTTTTGCTAATTGCAACACCTGCCATCTGAGTTCACGTGATTATCCTGCAATGCCCTTGTAGTAGCTGGGGTTGCAGGTGTCCACACCACCACGTTTAGCTAACTTAGTATTTTTATTTCTTTATACATAAAATCAGTCTTTATTTGATTTCCACAAAACAGCTACGAGGAAAAAAAAAATAATTACATAAAGCTGCACTGCTTTGCTAGTCATTTTTGCACTGCAGTTAAGCCAGAATTTTGAGTAGCGTCCCAGTTTTAGTGTAGGTGCTGCCATAGCGAGCACATGCCATACCAACCTCAGCTTTTTTATGTTTTTCTGCTTATATGTTTTTATAAGGAGCATGCTGTGCTGTGTCTTTTTGGGGAGTCTCGAACCTGTGACCTCACGATCTGCCTGACTCAGCATTCTAAGTGCTGGAATTACAGGCCTGAGCAGCTAATCTCAAACTAAATTGTGATGTCGTTTTAAAGACAATGTTTTACCATGTTGGTTGAGTGGGTCTCGAACTCGCGACTTCTTATGATCTGTCCGCCTTGTTTTCCAGGCACCTGAATGATGGTCTCCCGTGAGTCTCCATGTTCGGCCGGCCGACTTTATTGTTAAAAAAGAAATCAGAGAAACTGTAACAGCACTGTGACTCATGCCAGCAGTTTAAGCACTCTGGGAGGCTGACGTGGGTGGATCACCTGAGGTCACGAGTTCGAGGTCAGCCTGGGCATCCCAGTTATAAATCACCTCACATAAGAAAAGAGAAAATTAAAAGGAGAAGTTATCAGACAGATGAGTGTGTTTAGTTGTAACAAAACCAGGTTCCAAGTGACTAAACCCCCGGCCTCGCCTTTTCTTGTGATGTACTGTGTCCTTTTTCTTACCGTGGCCAGGGTGTCACAGTGCGATTTTTGCTTATTGCAACACCTGCCTTCTGGGTTCACTTGATTATCCTGCAATGCCCTTCAAGTACCTGGGGTTGCAGGTATTCGCACAATCACGTCCAGATAACTTTGTATTTTTATTTCTTTGTACCTAAATTCAGCCTTTATTTGATTTCCACAAAGCAGCTACTAGAAAAGAAAATAATTACGTAATGCTGCAGTGCTTTGCTGGTCATTTTTGTGCTGTGGTTAAGCCACAATTCTGTGTAGCGTCCCACTTTTAGTGTATGTGCTGCCGAAGTGAGCACATGCCATACCTGCCTCAGCTATTTTATGTTTTTATGTATTTTATAGGGAGCAGGCTGTACTGTGTCATTCGAAGCCAGTCTCCAACATGTGACCTCATGATCTGCTCACCTCAGAATTCTAAGTGCTGGGATTACAAGCCTGAGCAGCAGAGCCTAAATCAAATTGTGTTTTCTTTGCAAAGACGGGGTTTCACCTTGTTGTTCGGGCGTGTCTGGAACTCGAAACTTCTCATGATCTGCCCACCTTGTTTTCGAAGTGCCTGGATGACAGTCTCCCATGAGTCTCTGTGCCCAGCCAGCTGACTTTATTGTTAAAAAGAAATCAGAGAGATTGTGCCAGCACTATGACTCACACCAGCAACTTTAGCACTCCACGAGGCTGAGGTGGTTGAGTAACCTGAGGTCACGAGTTCGAGGTCAGCCTCTGCATTCTGGTTAAAAATCACCTCACATAAAAATGGAGAAAAGAAAAAAGAAAAGTAATCAGAGAGATGAGTGTGTGCAATTGTAACAAAATCAGGTGCCAGGTTACTCCACCCCAGCCCCGCCTTTCTTTATGATGTGCGGATTTCCTCTTGTCACCATGGCCAGTGTGCAACAGTGTGATTTTGGCTTTTTGCAACACCTGCCATTTGTGTTAAAGCGATTGTCCTGAAATGGCCTTCAAGTAGCTGAAGTTGCAGGTTTCCACACCACCACATCCAGCTAACTTTTTATTTTTATAATTTTGTACCTCAATTCTGTCTTTATTTGTTTTCCACAAAGCAGCCACAAGAAAAAAAATAATTACGTGATGCTGCACACTTTACTGGTCATTTTTGTGCTGTGGTAGAGCCAGAATTCTGTGTAGCATCCCAATTTTACTGTAGGTTCTGCCGAAGCGAGGACATGCCAAACCCGCCTCAGCTTTTTTATGATTTTATGTATTTTATAGGGAGCGGGATGTGCTGTGTCTTTTGAGGCCAGTCACCAACATGTGACCTCACTGTCTGCCCACCTCGGTATTCTAAGTGCTGGGATTACAGGCCTGAGAAGTGGAGTCCAAACCAAATTGTTTTCATTTCAAAGACGGGGTTTCACCTTGTTGTTTTGGGTGGGTCTCAAACTCGAAACTTCTTATATTCCACCCGCCTTGTTTTTGAGGCACCTGGGTGACAGTCTCCCATGAGTCTCGGTGCCTGGCCGGCCGAAATTATTGTTAAAAAAAAAATCACAGAGACTGTGCTGGCACTGTGACTCACACCAGCAATCTTGGCCCTCTACGAGGCCGAAATGGCTGGGTAACCTGAGGTCATGAGTTTGAGGTCAGCCTCTGCATTCTGGATAAAAATCACCTTACATAAAAACGGAGAAAAGAAAATAGGAAAGTAATCAAACAAATGAGTGTGTGCAATTGTAACAAAACCAGGTGCTGGGTTACTCCACCCCGGCCCCACCTTTCTTTATGACGTACAGTTTCCCCTTGTCACCATGGCTGGTGTGAAAAAGTGCAATGTTGGCTTTTTGCAACACCTGCCATTTGTGTTCAAGAGATTGTCCTTCAATGCCTTTCAAGTAGCTGAAGTTGCAGGTTTCTGCACTATTATGCCCAGCTAACTTTTTATTTTTATATTTTGTACCTCAAATTTCCCTTTATTGATTTCCACAAAGAAGCCACAAGGAAAAAAAATTACGTAAAGGTGCACCAATTTGCTGGACATTTTTGTGCTGCAGGTGAGCCAGAATATTGTGTAGCGTCCCAATTTTAGTGTAGGTGCTGCCGAAGTGAGCACATGCCATACCAACCTCACTTTTTAATGTTTTTCTCTTTTTATGTTTTTTATAGGGAGCAAACTGTGCTGTGTCTTTCAAGGCCAGTCTCAAACCTGTGACCTCACAATCTGCCCACATTGGCATTCTAAGTGCTGAGATTACAGGCATGAGCAGCAGAACCCAAACAAAATTTTTTTTCATTTCAAAGATGGGGTTTCACCTTGTTGGTTGGGCGGGTCTTGAACTCACAACTTCTCATGATCTGCCCCCCTTGTTTTCGAGGTGCCTGGGTGACAGTCTCCCATGAGTCTCGGTGCTTGGCCAAATGACTTTATTGTTAAAAGAAAATCAGAGTGACTGTGCAGGAACTGTGACTCACACCAGCAATCTTTGCACTCTGGGAAGCCGGGGTGGGTGGGTCACCTGAGGTCACAAGTTAGAGGTCAGCCTAGGCATTTTGGTTAAAAATAACCTCACAAAATTAGAGGAAAAGAAAAAAGAAAAGTAGTGAGAAAGATGAGTGTGTGCAATTGTAGCAAAATCAGGTTCCAGGTGACTCCACACCCTGGCTTGCCTTGCTTTATGTAGTACTGTTTCCATCTTGTCACCATGGAAAAGGTAAAACAGTGCGATTTTTGCTTACTGCAACATTTGCCTTCTGGGTTCAAGTGATTGTCCTGCAATGCCCTTCAAGTACATAAGGTTGCAGGTGTCCTTACCACCACTTCCGGCTAATTTTCCATTTTTGTTGTTTTGTACCTCAAATCTGTCTGTATTTGTTTTCCACAAAGCAGGCAAAAGAAACAAAAAAATTACGTAATGCTGCACCCCATTGCTGGTCAGTTTTGTGATGCGGTTGAGCCAGGATTCTGTGTAGGGTCCCAAATTTAGTGTAATTGTTGCCAAAGCGAGCACATGCCATACCCGCTCAGCTTTTCTATGTTTTTCTGTATTTATGTATTTTTTAAAGAGCGGGCTGTGCTGTGTCTCCTGAGGCCAGTTTCGAACCTGTGACCTCACGATCTTCCTGCCTTGGCACTCTAAGTCCTGTGATGACAAGCCTCAGCAGCGGAGCCCAAACCAAATTGTGTTTTCGTTTTAAAGACGGGGTTTCACCATATTGGTCGTGCCGGTCTCGAACTCGCCATTTCTCATGATTCGCCCACCTTATTTTCGAGGTGCCTGGATGACAGTCTTTTGTGAGTCTCGGTGCCTGGCCTTCCAACTTTATTGTTAAAAAAATCTGAGAGACTCTGCTGGCACTGCGACTCACACCAGCAATCTTAGCACTCTTGGACGCCGAATGGTGTAAGTCCCCTGAGATCACGAGTTCGAGGTCAGTCTGGGCATCCTGTTTAAATATCACCTGACATAAATACAGAGAAGAGAATAAATGAAAGTTATAAGACAGATGAATGTGTGCAATTGTAACAAAACCAGGTGCTGGGTGATGGCACCCCTGGCACTGCCTTTTTATATGAGGTACATTTTTCCTCTTGTCACCATGGCCAGGGTGCAACTGCAAATTTTGCTTACTACATCACCGCCTTTTGGGTTCAAGCGATTGTCCTGCAATGCCCTTCAAGTAGTTGAACTTGCAGGTGTCCGCACCACCACGTCCAGCTAACTTTCTCTTTCTATTATTTTGTACCTCAAATCTGACTGTATTTAATTTCCAAAAAGCCGCTAAAAGGAAAAGAAAAATTACGTAATGCTGCACCCATTTGCTGCTCATTTTTGCACTGCGGTTGAGCAGGAATTTAGTGTAGCATCTCAATTGTAGTGTAGGTGTTGCTGAAGTGAGCAAATGCCATACCCGACTCAGCTTATTTGTGTTTTTCTGTTTTTCTGTTTTTTTTTTTTTTTTTTTTTTTTTTTTTTTTTTTTTTTTTTTTTTTTTTTATGAGGAGCAGGCTGTGCTGTGTCTTTCGAGGCCAGTCTCAAACCTGTGACCTCATAATTTGCCTGCCTCAGCATTCTAAGTTCTGGGATTACAGGCCTGAAAAGCGGAGCCCAAAACAAATTGTGTGTGTTTCAAAGACCGGGTTTCACCTTGTTGGTCGGGCGGGTTTTGAACTCGCAGCTTCTGGTAATATGCCCTCCTTGTTTTCAAGGTGCCTGGAAGACAGTCTCCCATGAGTCTCCGTTCTTGGCTGGACAACTTCATTGTTAAAAAAGAAATCAGAGAGACTGTGCTGGCACTGTGACTCACACCAGCAATCTTAGCACTCTGGGAGGCCGAGGTGCGTGGGTTACCTGAGGTCACGAGTTTGAGGTCAGCCTGGGCAAATTGGTTAAAAATCACCTCACATAAAGAAGAGGAAAAGAAAAAAGAAAAGTAATCAGACAGATGAGTGTGAGCAATTGTAACAAAACCAGGTGCTGGGTGACTCCACACCCAGCCCCTTGTTTCTTTATGATGTACTGTTTTCTTCTTGTCATTATGGCCATGGTGCAACAGTGGGATTTTTGCTTATTGCAACACCTGCCATCTGGGTTCAAGCGGTTGTCCTGCAATGCCCTTCAAGTAGATAATGTTGCAGGTGTCCGCACCACCACGTCCAGCTAACGTGCTATTTTTATCTTTTTTGTACTTCAAATCTGTCTGTATTTGATTTCCACAAAGCAGTCACAAAAAATAAATATTATGTAATGCTGCACCACTCTGCTGGTCATTTTTGTGCTGCGGTTGAGCGGGAATTCTTTGTAACATCCCAATTTTAGTGTAGGTGCTGCCAAAGCGAGCACATGCCATAACTGCCTCAGCTTTTTTATGTTTTTATGTTTTATATAGGGTGCAGGCTGTGCTGTGTCTTTCTAGTCCAGTCTGGAACCTCTGACCTCACAATCTGCCTGCCTTGGCATTCTAAGTTCTGGGATTACAGGCCTGAGCAGTGGAGAAAAATCCAAATTGCGTTTTTGTTTTTGAGAGGGGGTTTCACCTTGTTGTTCTGGCGGGTGTTGAACTCACAACTTCTCATGATCCATCCCCATTGTTTTTGAGGCACCTGGATGAAAGTCTTCCATAAATCTCGATGCCCGGCCGGCCGACTTTATTGTTAAAAAAATCAGAGAGACAGTGATGACACTCTGACTGAGACCAGCAATCTTAGCACTCTGGGAGGCTGATGTGGGTGGCCCACATGAGGTCACGAGTTTGAGGTCAGCCTGGGCATCCCGGTTAAAAATCACCTCACATAAAAAAGAATAAAAGAAAAAGAAATGTAATCAGACAGATGAGTGTATGCAATTGTAACAAAACCAATTGCCGGGTGACTCCACCCCCGGCCCTGCCTTTCTTTATGACGTACTGTTTTCCTCTTGTCCCTATGGACAGGGTGCAACAGTGCAATTTTTGCTTATTGCAACACCTGCCTCCTGGGTTCAAAGGATTGTCTTGCAATGTCCTTCAAGTAGGTAAGTTTGCATGTGTCTGCACCACCACGTCCAGCTAACTTCATATTTTTTTTTTGTACCTCAAATCTGTCTTTATCTGATTTCCACAAAGCAGCCACAAAAAAAATTATTACATAACCCTGCACCCCTTTGCTGGTCATTTTTGCACTGAGGTTTAGCCGGAATTCTGTGTAGCATCCCAATTTTACTGTAGGTGCTGCCGAAGCAAGCACATGCTGTACCCGCCTCAGCTTTTTTATGTTTTTATGTATTATATAGGGAGTGGGCTGTGCTGTGTCTTTCGAGGCCAGGCTCCAACATGTGACCTCATGATCTGCCCGTCTCAGCATTCTAAGTGCTGGGATTACAGGCCTGAGCAGTGGAGCCCAAACCAAATTGTGTTTTCATTTCAAAGTCAAGTTTCACCTTGTTGTTCATGTGGGTCTCAAACTCTAAACTTCTCATGATCTGCCCACCTTGTTTCTGAGGTGCCTAGATGACAGTCTCCCATGAGTCTCGGTTCCTGGCCAGCCGACTTTATTTTTAAAAAAGAAATCAGAGAGACTGTGCTGGCAATGTGACTCACACCAGCAATCTTAGCACTCCAGGAGGCTGAGGTGGGTGGGTCACCGGAGGTCACGAGTGTGAGGTCAGCCTCTGCATCCTGGTTAAAAATTACCTCACATAAAAATTGAGGAAAAAAAAAGAAAAGTAATCAGACAGATGAGTGTGTGCAATTGTAACAAAACCAGGTGCTGGGTTACTCCACCCTGGCCCCTCCTTTCTTTATGATGTACGGTTTTCCTCTTGTCAACATGGCCTTCATGCAACAGTGCGATTTTGCCTTTTTCCAACACCTGCCATTTGTGTTCAAGCGATTGTCCTGCAATGCCCTTCAAGTTGCTGAATTTGCAGGTTTCTGAACCACCACATACAGCTAACTTTCTATTTTTATTATTTTGTACCTCAAATTTGTCTTTATTTGATTTCCACAAAGTAGCCACAAAAAAGATAATTACATAACGCTGCACCAATTTGCTCATCATTTTTGTACTGCGGGTGAGCCAAAATTTTGTGTAGCATCCCTATTTTAGTGTAGATGCTGCCGAAGCTAGCACATGCCATACCCACCTCAGCTTTTTAATGTTTTTCTCTTTTTATGTTTTTTTATAGGAAGCGGGCTGTGCTGTGTCTTTCGAGGCCAGTCTCAAAACTGTGACCTCACAATCTGCCCTCCTTGGCATTCTAAGTCCTGAGATTACAGGCATAAGCAGCGGAACCCAAACAAAATTTTTTTTGTTTCAAGGACGGGGTTTCAACTTGTTGGTTGGGTGGGTCTCGAATACACAACTTCTCATGATCCATTCACCTTGTTTTTGTGGCACCTAAATGACAGTCTTTTGTGAGTCTTGGTGCCTGGCTGGACGACTTTATTGTTAAAAAAAATTAGAGTCACTGTGTTGGCACTGTGATTCAGACAAGCGATCTTCACACTCTGGGAGGCCGAGGTGGGTGGGTCACCTGAGGTCACGAGTTGGAGGTCAGCCTGGGCATCCCATTTAAAAATCACCTCAAAAAATAAGAGAAAAAGCAAAAAGAAAAGTAGTCAGACAAATGAGTGTGTGCAATTGTTAGAAAACCAGGTGCTGGTTGACTTTATGCCCAGCCCCGCCTTTCTTTATGAAATACTATTTCCCTCTTGTTACCATGGACAAGGTATAACAGTGTGATTTTTGCTTATTGCAACACCTGCCTTTTGGGTTCAAGCAATTTTCCTGCAATGCCTTTCAAGAAGCTGAATTGCAGGTGTTTGCACCACCACGTCCAGCTAACTTCCTGTTTTTATTTTGTACCTCAAATCTGTCTGTATTTGATTTTCACAAAGCAGCCACAAGAAAAAATAATAATTGCATAATGTTGCAAACCTTTGCTGGTCATTTTTGCACTGCAGTTTAGCCATAATTTTGTGTAGAGTACCAATTTTAGTGTAAATGCTGCTGAAGTGAGCACATGCCATACCCGCCTCAGCTTTCTTACATTTTTCTGTATTTATGTATTTTATAAAGTGTGGGCTGTGCTGGGTCTCCTGAGGCCAGTCTCAAACCTATGATGTCACCGTCTGCCCACTCCTCATTCTAAGTGCTGGGATGACAAGCATGAGCAGTGGAGCCCAAACCAAATTGTGTTTTCGTTTTAAATACAGGGTTTCACTTTGTTGGTCGAATGGGTCTCAAACTAGCAACTTCTCATGACCCGCCCACCTTGTTTTCGAGGCGCCTGGATGACAGTCTTTTGTAATTCTCAGTGCCCAGCCTTCCGACTTCATTGTTAAAAAAAATAGAGAGGATGTGATGGCACTGTGACTCACACCAGCAATCTTAGCACTCTGGGACATCAAAGTGTATGAGTCACCTGAGATCTCGAGTTCGAGGTCAGCCTGGGCATTCCTGTTAAAAATCACCTCACATAAAGATGAAGAAAAGAAAAAAGAAGTAATCAGACAGATGAGTGTGTGCAATTGTAACAAAACCAGGAGCCAGTTGACTCCACACTTGGCCCCACCCTTGTTTATTATGTACTGTTTTTCTCTTGTCACCATGGTCGTGGTGCAAAAGTGTGATTTTTGCTTATTGCAACACCTGCCATTTGGGTTCAAGCAATTGTCCTGCAATGCCCTTCAAGTAGCTAAGGTTGCAAGTTTCCACACAACCACGTCAAGCTAACTCCCTCTTTTTATGTTTTTGTACTTCAAATTTGTCTTTATTTGATTTCCACAAATAATGCACAAAGAAAAAAATTATTATGTAATGCTGGACCTCTTCGCTGGTCATTTTTGCCCTATGGTTGAGCCAGAATTCTGTGTAGCATCTTAATTTTAGTGTAGGTGTTTCCGAAGAGCACAAGCCATATCCGCCTCAGGTTTTATATGTTTTTATATTTTTTTTAGAAAGCGGGATGTGCTGTGTATTTCAAGGTCAGTCTTGAACCTGTGACCTCACGATCTGCCTGCCTCCACATTCTATGTGCTGGGATTACAGGCCTGAGCAGCAGAGCCCAAACCGGATTGTGTTTTTGTTTTAAAGACGTGGTTTCACATTGTTGGTTGGGTGGGTCTTCAACTCACAACTTCTCATGATCTGCCTGCCTTGTTTTCGAGGCGTCTGGATGACAGTCTCCCATGACTCTCGGTGCTCGGCCGGCCAATTTTATTTTTAAAAAAGATATTAGAGAGACTGTGCCGGCACTGTGACTCACACCAGCAACCTTAGCACTTCGGGAGGCTGAGGTGGGTGGGTCACTTGAGATCACGAGTTCGAGGCCAGACTGGGCATCCTGGTTAAAAATCACCGCACATAAGGAAGGAGGAAAGAAAAAAGAAAAGTAATCAGATAGATGAGTGTGTGCAATTGTAAGAAAACCAGGTGCTGGGTAACTCCACACCCGGCCCCGCTTTCTTTATGATGTACGGTTTTCCTCGTGTCATAATGGCTGGGGTGTAACAGTGGGATTTTTACTTATTGCAGCACCTGCATTCTGGGTTCAAGTGATTGTCCTGCAATGCCCTTCAAGTAGCTAAAGTTGCAGGTGTCCGCACAACCATGACAAGGTAACTTTGTTTTTCTATAATTTTGTACCTCAAATTTGTCTTTATTTGATTTCCACAAAGCAGCCATAAGGAAAAAAAAATTACATAATGCTGCACTTCTTTGCTCGTCATTTTTGCGCTATGGTTGATCCAGAATTCTGTGTAACATCCCAATATAAGTGGAGGTGCTTCCGAAACGAGCACATGCCATAACCACCTCAGCATTTTTGGTTTTTTAATGTTTTTTTATAAAAAGCGGGCTGTGCTGTGTCTTTCGAGGACCTGTCTCGAACGTGTGACCTCACGATCTGCCCACATCGGCATTCTAAGTGCAGGGATTACAGGCCTGAGCAGTGGAGCCCAAACCAAATTCTGTTTTTGTATTAAAGATGGGGTTTCACCTTGTTTGTCAGTCCAGTCTCGAACTCGAAACTTCTCATGATTTGCCCTCATGGGTCTCAGTGCCCAGCCTGCCGACTTCATTGTTAAAAAAAATCAGAAAGACTGTGATGGCCCTGTGACTCACACCACCAATCTTAGCACACTGGGAGGTCGAGGTGGGTGGGTCACCTGTGGTCATGAGTTCAAGGTCAGCCTGGGCATCCCAGCTAAAATTTACCTCACATAAAAAAGAGAAAACAAAAAAGAAAAGTAATCAAACAGATGATTGTGTGCAATTAAAACAAAACCTGCTGCCGGTTGACTCCATTCCTGGGACTGCTTTCTTTATGAGGTACTATTTCCCTCTTGTCACCATGGACGGGGTGTGATAGTGTGATTTTTGATGATTGCAACTCCTGCCTTTTGGGTTCAAGTGATTTTCCTGGAATGCCTTCCAAGTAGCTGAAGTTGCAAGTGTCTGCACCACCACGTCCAGCTAACTTCCTATTTTTATTTTTCTGTACCTGAAATCTGTCTTTATTTAATTTTCACAAAGCAGCCACAAGGAAAAAAAATTATGTAAAGCTTCCCCCCTTAGCTGCTCACTTTTGCGCTGTGGTTGAGATGAAATTTTGTGTAGCATCCCAGTTTTAGTGTACGTGCTGCCGAAGCGAGCACATACCGTACCCACATCAGCTTTATTATGTTTTTCTGTTTTTATGTTTTTTTTATAGAGAGCAGAATTTGCTTTGTCTTTTGAGGCCAGCCTCGAACGTGTGACCTCATGATCTGCCCACCTCGGCATTCTAAGTGCTGGGATTAAAGGCCTGAGCAGCGGAGCCAAAACCAAATTGTGTTTTCATTTTAAAGATGGGGTTTCACGTTGTTGGTCGGGTTGGTCTCAAACTCGCAACTTCTCATGACCCGCCCACCTTGTTTTCGAGGCAACTGTATGACAGTCTCCCGTGAATGTTGGTGCCTGTCCCACCGAATTTATTGTTATAAAAAAATCAGAGTGACTGTGTCAGCACTGTAACTCACACCAGCAATCTTAGCACTCTGGGAGGCTGAGGTGGATGGGCATCCCAGTTAAAAATCACCTCACATATAAATGGAGAAAAGAAAAAAAATGTAATCAGACAAATAAGTGTGTGCAATTCTAAAAAATCCAGGTGCCAGGTGACACCATCCTCAGCCCCACCTTTTTTTATGACATACTGTTTTTCTCTTGTCACCATGGCTGAGGTGCAACAGTGCGATTTTTACTTATTGCAACACCTGCCATTTGTGTTCAAACGATTGTCCTACAATGCCCTTCAAGTAGCTGTGGTTGCAGGTGTCTGCACAACCACATCAAGCTAACTTCCTCTTTTTATTTTTTTGTACCTCAAATTTGTCTTTATTTGATTTCCACAAAGTAGCCACAAGGAATAAAAATTATTACATAACGCTGCACCTTTTCGCTGGTCATTTTTGCACTATGGTTGAGCCGGAATTCTGTGCAGCATCCCAATTTTAATGTAGGTGCTTCCGAAGCGAGCACATACTATACCCGCCTCATCTTTTTTTATGATTTTCTGTTTTTATGTTTTTTCTAGGAAGCAGGATGCCCTTTGTATTTCCAGGCCAGTCTCGATCCTGTGACCTCACGATCAGCCCATATCGGCATTCTATGTGCTGGGATTACAGGCCTGAGCAGCAGAGCTGAAACGAAGTTGTGTTTTCATTTTAAAGACGGGGTTTCACCTTGTTGGTCGAGCGGGTGTCGATCTCGCAACTTCTCATGATCCGACCACCTTGTTTTCAAGGCACATGGAGGAAAGTCCCCCGTGAGTCTCGGTGCCTGGCCGGCAAAATTTATTGTTAAAAAAGAAATCAGAGAGACTGTGCCAGTAGTGTGACTCATACCAGCAAACTTAGCATTCTGGGAGGCCAACATGTGTGGGTTATTTGAGATCACGAGTTCGAGGACAGCCTTGGCATCCCTGTTACAAATCACTTCACATAAAGAAGGAGAACAAAAAAAGGAAAAGTAATCAGAAAAATAAGTGTGTGCAAGTGTAACAAAACCAAGTTCTGGGTGACTCCACAACCCGGCCTTGCCTTTCTTTACAATGTACTGTTTCCCTCTTGTCTTTATGGCCGAAGTGCAAGAGTGCAATTTTTGCTTATTGCAACACTTGTCTTCTGGGTTCAACCAATTGTCCTGCAATGCCCTTCAAGTAGCTAAGGTGGCAGGTGTTTGCACCACCACATCCAGCTAACTTCCTATTTTTATTTTTTTGTACCTCAAATCTGTCTTTATTTGATTTCTACAAAGCAGCCACAAGAAAAAAAAAATTACATAATGCTGCACCACTTTGCTGTTCATTTTTGAGCTGCAGTTGAGCCGGAATTCTGTGTAGCATTTCAATTGTAGAGTAGGTGCTGCCGAAGCGAGCACATGCCATACCCACCTCAGCTATTTTATGTTTTTCGTATTTATGTATTTTATAGGGAGCGGGCTGTGCTGTGTCTTTTGAGGCCAGTCTCGAACCTGTGACCTCACAATCTGCCTGCGATGGCATTTTAAGTGCTGGGATTACAGGCCTGACCACGGAGCTCAAACAAAATTGTGTTTTTGTTTTAAAAACGGGGTTTCATCTTGTTGGTTGGGCGGGTCTCAAACTCGCAACTTCTTATGATCCACCCACCTTGTTTTCGAGGCACCTGGATGACAGTCTCCCATGAGTCTTGGTGCCCGGCCGGCCGAATTTATTGTTAAAAAATAAATCAGAGACAATGTGCCAGCACTGTGACTCACACCAGCAAATTTAGCATTCTGAAAGGCCAAGGTGGGTGGGTCATTTGAGATCACGAGTTCGACGACTGCCTGGGCATTCCAGTTAAAAATCACCTCACATAAACAAGGAGAAAAAAAAGAAAAGTAATCAGATGAGTGTGTGCAATTGTAATAAAACCAGTTTCTGGGTGACTCCACAACCCGCCCCCACCTTTCTTTATAACGTACTGTTTCCCTCTTGTCATTATGGCCGGGGTGCAAAAGTGCGATTTTTGCTTATTGCAACACCTATCTTCTGGGTTTAAGCGATTGTTCATCAATGCCCTTCAAGTAGCTAAGGTGGCAGGTGTCCGCACCACCACGTCCAGCTAACTTTCTATTTTTATATTTTGTACCTCAAATCTGTCATTATTTGATTTCCACAAAGCAGCCACAAGGAAAATAAAATAATTATGTAATGCTGCACCTCTTTTCTGGTAATTTTTGCACTGCAGGTGAGCCGAAATTCTGTGTAGCATTCCAATTTTAGTGTAGGTGCTGCCAAAACGAGCACACGCCATACCCACCTCAGCTTTTTTATGTTTCTCTGTTTTTGTGTTTTTTATAGGGAGCGGGCTGTGCCCTGTCTTTTGAGGCCAGTCTTGAACCTGTGACCTCACCATCTGCCCGCCTCAGCATTCTAAGTGCTGGGATTACAGGACTGAGCAGTGGAACCCAAACCATATTGTGTTTGTGTCTTAAAGACAGGGTTTCACCTTGTTGGTCAGGTGGGTCTCGAACCCACAACGTCTAATGATCCACTCGCCTTGTTTTTGAAACGCCTGAATGACAGTTTCCCATGAGTCTCAATGCCCGGCTGGCGGACTTTATTGTAGAAAATTAAATCAGGGAGACTCTGTCGGCACTGTGACTCACACCAGCAATCTTAGCAGTGTGGAAGGCCGAGGTGGGTGGGTCACTTGAGGTCACGAGTTCAAGGTCAGCCTATGCATCCTGGTTAAAAATCACCTCAAAAGAAGAAGGAGAAAAGAAAGAAAAGTAATCAGACAGATGATTGTGTGCAATAGTAAGAAAACTAGGTGTCGGATTACTCCACCCCAGCCCCTCCTTCTTTTATGAAGTACTGTTTTTCTCTTGTCACCATGGCTGGGGTGCAACAGTGCGATTTTGGTTTATTGCAACAACTGCCTTTTGGGTTCAAGCGATTGTCCTGCAATGCCCTTCAAACAGCTAAATTTGCAGGTGTTTGCACCACCACGTCCAGGTAACTTTTTATTTTTATCATTTTGTACCTCAAATCTGTCTTTATTTGATTTACACAAAGCAGCCACAAGGAAAAAAAATATTTACATAGCGCTGCACCCCTTTGCTGGTCATTTTTGCTCTGTGGTTGAGCCAAAATTCTGTGTAGAGTTTCAATTTTAGTGTAGCTTCTGCCGAAGTGAGCACATGCCATACCAGCCTCAGCTTTTTATGTTTTATTGTTTTTATGTCTTTTATAGGGACCCGGCTGTGCTGTGTCTTTCGAGGCCAGTCTCAAACCTGTGACCTCACGATCTGTCCACCTCGGCATTTTTAGTGCTGAGAATACAGGCCTGAGCAGCGGAGCCCAAACCAAATTGTGTTTTTGCTTTAAAGAAAGGGATTCACCTTGTTTGTCAGGCGTGACTCAAACTTACAACTTCTCATGATCTGACCGCCTTGTTTTTGAGGTGCCTTGATGACAGTCTACCATGAGTCTTGGTGCCCAGATGGCCGAATTTATTGTAAAAAAAAAATTAGAGAGACTGTGATGGAACTGTGACTCACACCAGCAATCTTAGCACTCTGGGAGGCCAAAGTCAGTGGGTCACCTAAGGACATGAGTTCGAGGTCAGCCTGGGCATCCCAGGTAAAAATCACCTCACATGAAAAAGAAGAAAAAAAAAGTAATCAGATAAATGAGTGTGGGCAATTCTAACAAAATTAGGTGCTGGGTGACTCCATCATCAGCCCCATTTTTTTTATGATGTACTGTTTCCCTCTTATCACCATGGCTGAGGTGCAAAAGTGTGATTTTTGCTTATTGCAACCCCTGCCTTCTGGGTTTAAGTGATTGTTCTGCAATGCCCTTCAAGTAGCTAAGGTTGCAGGTGACCACACCACCATGTCCAGGTAACTTTCTATTTTTATTTTTTTGTACCTCAAATTTGTCTTTATTAAATTTCCACAAAGCAGCGACAAGGAACAACAAATAATTACATAATGCTGCACCCCTCTGCTGGTCATTTTTGTGCTTCGATTGGGCCAAAATTTTGTGTAGCATCCCAATTTTAGTGCAGGTCCTGCAGAAGCGAGCACATGCCATATCAGCCTCAGCTTTTTTATGTTTTTCTGTTTTTTATAGGGAGCGAGCTGTGCTGTGTCTTTCGAGGCCAGTTTCAAGCTTCTGATGGCACAATCTGTCCACCACGGCATTCTATGTTCTGGAATTAGAGGCCTGAGCAGTGGAGTCCAAACCAAATTATGTTTTCCTTTTAAAGACGGGTTTTCACCTTGTTGGTTGGGTGGGTCTCGAACTGGCAACATCTCATGATCCGTCCGTCTAGTTTTCGAGGCGCCTGGATGAAACTCTCCCATGAGTCTCAGTGCCTGGCTGGCTGACTTTATTTTTAAAAGAAAATGAGAGAGACTGTGCCGGCACTGTGACTCACACCAGTAATCTTACCACTCTGGGAGGACGAGGTTAGTGGGTACCCTGAGGTCACAAGTTTGGGGTCAGCCTATGCATCACGGTTAAAAATCACCTCAAATAAAGAAGCAGATAAGAAAAAAGAAAACTGATAAGACAGATGAGTGTGTGCAGTTGTAACAAAACCAGGTGTGGAGAGACTCCAGCCCTGGCCCCGCCTTTCTTTATGACTTACAGTTTCCCTCTTGTCACCATGGTTGGGGTGAAACAGTGCGTTTTTTTTTTAGAAGAGAAAAAAGAAATTTTTTTTTTAGGAAAAGAGAGGAAGAAAAAAAAAGGGAGAGAGAACAGGAATATTGCTTTTAATGGGTATTAATAATGGCTGATTATTATTTTGTGTATTTAAAGTGGAGAATATATATTTTATTTATCTAAAGTGAAGAGCTCTACAAGTGCTTATTAAGGTTACTTGTTACTGATCTGAGTTCAGATTCTAGATATCCTTATTAATTTTCTGTTTCGTTGAGTCTGAATCTCTTTATGGGTCTTATGTATCTGGGTGTTAGGATATATTGATCCTTATACCACTCTACCTTTGTTGGTTTGAAATCTGTTTTATCAAATGCATGGATTGCAACTCCTTTTTGTTTATTTATTTGTTTTTGTTCTCTATTTGGTTGGTAAATCTTTCTCCAACCCTTTGTTTTTAGTCTTTGTGTATCTTTGGATATGAAATGGGTCTGGATATAGTATACCGTCAGGTTTTGGCTGTATCTTTTAATTAGAAAATTTAGTCAATTTCAATTTAAGATTACTGCCATTTGATGTTAACTGGCTATTTTATCCATTTGTTGATGCAAATTCTTCTTTATGTTGATGCTCTTTACTTTTTGGTATATTTTTAGAAAGGCTAATACTGGTTGTTCCTTTCTGTGTATAATGCTTCTTTCAGAAGATTTTGTAAAGCAGGCCTGGTGGTAATAAAATCTCTGAGTACTTGCTTGTTCATAAAAGATTTTATTTTTCCTTCAATTGTGAAGCTTAGTTTGGCAGGATATGAAATTCTGGGCTGAAAGTTCTGTTCTTTAAGGATATTAAATATCGGCCCCCACTCTCTTCTGGCTTGCAGGGTTTCTACTGAGAGATCAGCTGTAAGTCTAATAGGATTCCCTTTGTGGGAAACCTGACCTTTCTCTCTGGCTGCCCTTAGTATTTTCTCCTTCGTTTCAACCCTGGTGAATCTAATGATTATGTGTCTTGGGGTTGCTCTTCTTAAGGAATATCTTTGTGGTGTTCTCTGTATTACCTGAGGTTGAATTGTATTCTGCTTTGCTAAATTGGGAAAATTCTCCTGGATAATATCCTGAAGAGTATTTTCCAGCTGGAATTCATTCTCTCCATCACATTCAGGTACACCTATCAAATGTAGATTAGGTCTTTTCACATAGTCCCATAGTTCTTGGAGACTTTGCTCATTTCTTTTTATCCTTTTTTCTCTATTCTTGTCTTCTCATTCCATTTCATTAAGTCGGTCTTCGACGTCTGATATCATTTCTTCTGCTTGATCTATTCGGCTATTCAAACTTGTGCATATTTCACTAAGTTCTCATGTTGTATTTTTCAACTCCATTAGTAACAGTGCAATTTTTGCTTATTGTAACACCTGCCTTTTGGGTTCAAGGAATTTTAATGCAATGCCCTTCTAGTAGCTAAGGTTGCAGGTGTCTGCATGACCACGTGCAGCTAACTTCCTATTTTTATTTTTTTTGTACCTCAAATCTGTCTTTATTTGATTTCCACAAAGCAGACACAAGAAAAAAAATTATTACGTAACTCTGCACCCCTTTGTTGGTCATTTTTGTGCTGTGGTTGAGCCGGAATTCTGTGTAGCATATCAATTTTAGTGTAGGTGCTGCCTAAGCGAGCACATACTATACCCGCATCAGCTTTTTTATGGTTTTCTGTTTTTAAGTTTTTATATGGAGTGGGCTTTGCTGTGTATTTCGAGGCAAGTCTCGATCCTGTGACCTCATGATGTGTCCGCCTCAGCGTTCTAAGTGCTGAAATTACAGGCCTGAGCAGAGGTGCCAAAATCAAATTGTGTTTTATTTTAAAAACGGGGTTTCACCTTGTTGGTTCTGCGGGTCTCAAACTCGCAACTTCTCATGATAGGCCCGCCTAGTTTTTGAGGCCCCTGAATGACAGTCTCCCATGAGTCTCAATTCCTGGCCAGCCGACTTTATTAAAAATAAAATCAGAGAAGCTGTGCCGGCACTGTGACTCACATCATCAATCTTAGCACTCTGGAAGGCGGAGGTGAGTGAGTCACCTGAGGTCACGAGTGTGAGGTCAGCCTGGGCATCCTGGTTAAAAATCACCTCACATAAAAAAGAAGAAAAGGAAAAAGAAAAGTAATCAGACAGATGAGTGTGTGCAATTGTAACAAAACCAGGTGGCAGGTGACACCATCCCCGGCCCCACTTTTCTTTATGACATACTGTTTCCCTTTTGTGATTATTGCCAGTGTGCAACAGTGTGATTTTGGCTTATGGCAATATCTGCCTTTTAAAATCAAGCGATTGTCCTGCAATGCCCTTCAACTTGTTGTCGTCACAGGTGTCCGCATCACCACGTCCAGCCAACTTCCTATTTTTATTTGTTGTAACTTAAATCTTTCTTTGTTTAATTTTCACAAAGCAGCCACAAGGAAAAAAAAATGTAATTACATAACGCTGCATCTTTTTGCTGGTCATTTTTGCACTGCGGTTGAGCCGGAATTCTGTGTAGCATCTTAGTTTTAGTGTAGGTGCTGCCAAAGCAAGCACATGCCATACTCGCCTCAGCTTTTATATGTTTTTTTTTATAGATAGCGGGCTGTGCTGTGCCTTTCAAGGCCAGGCTCAAACCTGTGACCTCACGATCAGCTCACCTCAGCGTTCTAAGTGCTGGGATTAAAGGTCTGAACAGCAGAACCCAAACAAAATTGTGTTTTTGTTTCAAAGACTTAGTTTCATCTTGCTGGTCGGGTGGGTCTAGAACTCGCAACTTCTCATGATCTGCCTGCCTTGTTTTTGAGGCACCTGGAAAACAGTATCCTGTGAATCTGGGTGCCCAGCTGGCCGACATTATTGTTAAAAGAGAAATCAGAAAGAATCTGCCACCACTGTGACTCACACCAGCAATCTTAGCACTCTGGGTGGCCGAGGTGAATGAATCACCTGAGGTCACGAGTTTGAGGTCAGCCTGGACATCCCAGTTAAAAATCACCTCACATAATAAAGGAGAAGAGAAGAAAGAAAAGTAATCAGACAGATGAGTGTGTGCAAATGTAACAAAACCAGGTGCCAGGTGACTCCACCCCCAGCCCCGCCTTTCTTTATGATGTACAATTTTCCCCTGGTCACCGTGGCTGGGGTGCAACTTTCTGATTTTTGCTTATTGCAACACCTGCCCTTTGGGTTCAAGTGATTGTCCTTCAATGCCCTTCAAGTAGATGAAGTTGCAGGTGTCCTCACCACCACGTCCAGCTAACTTCCTATTTTTTTATTTCGTACCACAAATCTGTCTTTATTCGATTTCCACAAAATAGCCACAAGGAAAAATTATAACTACATAACACTGCCCCCTTTGCTGGTCATTTTTGCAAAGCGGTTTAGCCGGAATTCTGTGTAGCATCCCAATTTTAGCATAGGTGCTGCTGAAGCGAGCACATGCCATATCTGCCTCAGCTTTTTTATGTTTTTCTGTTTTTATGATTTTTATAGAGAGCGGGCAGTGCTGTGTCTTTTGAGGCCAGTCTCGAACCTGTGACCTCACAATCTGCCCACCTCAGCATTCTTAGTGCTGGGATTACAGGCCTGAGCAGCAGAGCCCAAACCAAATTGTGTTTTTGTTTTAAAGATGGGGTTACACATTGCTGGTCAGGCGGGTCTCGAACTCGCATCTTCTCATGATCCACACGCCTTGTTATCGAGGTGCCTGAAGGACAGTCTCCCGTGTGTCTCAGTGCCTGGCTCGCTGACTTTCTTGTTAAGAAGAAATCAGAGAGACTGTGCTGGCACTGTGACTCACATCAGCAACCTTAGCACTCTGGGAGGCCGAGGTGTGTGGGTCACCTGAGATCACGAGTTTCAGGTCAGCCTGGGAATCCCAGTTAAAAATCACCTCACATAAAAAATACAAAAAGAAAAAGAAAGTAATCAGACAGATGAGTGTGCACAATTGCAACAAAACCAGGTGCCATGTGACTCCATCCCTGGCCCTGCCTTTGTTTATGATGTACTGTTTCCCTCTTGTCACCATGGCCAAGGTGCAAAAGTGCAATTTTTGCTTATTGTAACACCTGCCCTTTGGGTTCAAGTGATTGTCTTGCAATGCCCTTCAAGTAGTTAAGGTTGCAGGTGTTTGCACCAACACGTCCAGCTAACTTCCTATTTTTATTTGTTTGTACCTCAAATCTGTCTTTATTTGATTTCCACCAAGCAGAAACAAGTAAAAAAAATAATTATGTAACGCTGCACTCCTTTTCTGGTAATTTTTGAGCTGCGGGTGAGCTGGAATTTCATGTAGCATCCCAATTTTAGTGTAGGTGCAGCCGAAACAAGCAAGTGCCATACCCACCTCAGCTTTTTTATGTTTTTCTGTTTTTTAAATGAAGAGGACTGTGCTGTGTCTTTCAAGGTGTCTCAAACCTGTGACCTCATGATAGTCCTGCCTCAGCATTCTTAGTGCCAGGGTTACAGGCCTGAGCAGCAGAGCCCAAATCAAATTGTGTTTTTGTTTAAAAAACGGAGTTTTACTTTATTGGTCAGGTGGGTCTCAAACTCGCAACATCTCATAATCCACCCACCTTGTTTTCGAGGCGCCTGGATGACAGTCTTTCATGAGTCTTGGTGCCTGGATGGCTGACGTTATTGTTAAAAAAGAAAAAAGAGAGATTGTGCCGGCATAGTGACTCACACCAGCAATCTTAGCACTCTTGGAGGCCGAGGTGGATGGGTCACCTGAGGTCACAAGTTTGAGGTCAGCCTGGGAATCCCAGATGAAAATCACCTCACACAAAGAGGAAGAATAGAAAAAAGAAAAGTAATCAGACAGATGAGTGTGTGCAATTTTAACAAAACCAGGCTCCAGATGACTCCACCCCCAGCCCCTCCTTTTTTATTATGTACTGTTTCCATCTTGTCACCATTGCTGGGATGCAACAGTGAGATTTTTGCTTATTGCAACATCTGCCTTTTGGGTTCAAGCAATTGATCTGCAATGCCTTTCAAGTAGCTGAAGTTGAAGGTGTCTGCACCACCACGTCCAGCTAACTTTCAATTTTTTTTTCTTTTGTACTTCAAATCTGTCTTTATTTGATTTCCAGGAAGCAGCCACAAAGAAAAAAATAATTTACGTAATGCTGCACCACTTTGCTGGTCATTTTTGCACTGTGGTTGAACCAAAATACTGCTTAGCATCCCAATTTTAGTTTAGGTGCTGCCGAAGTGAGCACATGCCATACCCGCCTCAGCTATTTTATGTTTTTCTGTTTTTTATAAGAAGCGAGCTTTACTGTGTCTTTCAAGGCCAGTCTCGAACCTGTGACCTCACAATCTGTCCACCTCGGCGTTCTAATTGCTGGGATTACAGGCCTGAGCAGAGGAGCCCAAACGAAATTGTGTTTTATTTTAAATACGGTGTTTCACCTTGTTGGTCGGGCGGGTCTCAAACTCGCAACTTCTCATGATCCGCCTGCCTAGTTTTTAAGGCACCTGGATTACAGTCACCCATGAGTCTCAATGCCTGGCCAGCTGACTTTATTGTAAAAAATAAAATCAGACAGACTCTGCTGTCACTGTGACTCACACCAGCAATCTTAGCACTGTGGAAGGTCAATGTGGGTGGGTCACCTGATGTCACCAGTTTGAGCTCGGCCTATGCATCTCAGTTAAAAATCACCTCGAAGGAAGAAGGAGAAAAGAAGAAAGAAAAGTAATCAGACAGAGAAGTGTGTGGAATTGTAAGAAAACCAGGTGTCAGGTGACTCCACCTCGGCCCCACCTTCTTTTATGATGTACTGTTTCACTCTTGTCATCATGGCCAGGGTGCAACAGTGTGATTTTGTCTTATTGCAACACCTGTTTTTTTGGGTTCAAGCGATTGTCCTGCAATGCCCTTCAAACAGCTGAATTTGCACGTTTCTGCACCACGACTTACAGCTAACTTTATTTTTATCATTTTGTATCTCAAATTTGTCTTTATTTGATATCCAAAAAGCAGCCACAAGGAAAGAGAAATATTTACATAGCGCTGCTCCCCTTTGCTGGTCTTTTTTGCACTGCAGATGAGCCAAAATTCTGTGTAGGGTTTCAATTTTAGTGTTGGTGCTGCCAAAGGGAGCACATGCCATACCAGCCCCATCTTTTTTAAGTTTTTCTGTTTTTACGTTTTTCATAGGGAGCTGGATGTGCTGTGTCTTTCAAGGCCAGTCTTGAACCTGAGACCTCACAATTTGTTCGCCTTGGCATTTTCAGTTCTGGGAATACTGGCCTGAGCAGCAGAGCCCAAAATAAATTGTTTTTGCTTTAAAGACAGGGTTTCACCTTGTTTGTTGGGTGGGTCTCGAACTTACAACTTCTCATGATCCACCCACGTTGTTTTTGAGGCACCTTGATTACAGTCTCCTGTGAGTCTTGGTGCCTGGCCGGCCGAATTTATTGTAAAAAACTATATAACTCAGAGATACTGTGCCAGCACAGTGACTCACACAAGCAATCTTAGCACTCTGGGAGGCCGAGGTGGGTGGGTCACCTGAGGACATGAGTTCGAGGTCAGCGTGGGCATCCCAGGTAAAAATCACCTCACATAAAAAAAAGGAAAGAAAAAAGTAATCAGACAAATGAGTGTGTGCAATTCTAACAAAACCAGGTGCCGGGTGACTCCATCACTGGCCTCACCTTTTTTTATGATGTACTGGTTTTCTCTTCTCACCATGGCCAGGGTGCAACAGTGCGATTTTTGCTTATTGCAACACCTGCCTTCTGGGATCAAGTGATTGTCCTGCAATGCCCTTCAAGTACCTAAGTTTGCAGGTGTCCACACCACCACATCCAGCGAACTTTCTATTTTTATTTTTTTATACCTCAAATCTGTCTTTATTTAATTTCCACCAAGAAGCAACAAGGAAAAACAAATAACTACATAATGCTGCACCCGTCTGCTGGTCATTTTTGCGCTGCAGTTGAGCCAAAATTCTGTGTAGCATACCAATTTTAGTGTAAGTGCTGCCGCAGCGAGCACATGCCATACCCGCCTCAGCTTTTTTATGTTTTTCTGTTTTATGTTTTTTATAGGGAGCGAGCTGTGCTGTGTCTTTTGAGGCCAGTCTCAAGCTTGGGACCTCACAATTTGTCTGTCTCAGCATTCTAAGTGCTGGGATTACAAGCCTGAACAGTGGAACCCAAACCAAATTGTACATTTGCTTTAAAGACTAGGTTTCACCTTGTTGGTCAGGTGGGTCTCGAAACCTAATCTTCTCATGATCTGCCCGCTTTTGTTTCCGAGGCGCATAGACGACAGTCTCCTGTGAGTCTCAGTGCCCCGCTGCTCGGCTTTATTGTTAAAAAAAATCAGAGAGTCTGTGCCAGCACTGTGACTCAAACCAGCAATTTTAGCACTCTGGGAAGCCGAAGTGGGTGGGTAACCTGAGGTCAAGAGTTTGAAGTCAGCCTGGGCATCCCAGTTAAAATTCACCTCACATAAAGGAGAGAAGAAAAAAGAAAAGTAATCAGACAGAAGAGTGTGTGCAATTTTAACTAAACCAGGTGCCAGGTGATTTTAACCCCGGACCTGGTTTTCTTTATGATGTACTGTTTTTCTCTTGTCACAATGGCCAGGGTGCAACATTGCGAATTTTCTTATTGCAACTCCTGCATTTTGGGTTCAAGCGATTGTTCTACAATGCGCTTCAAGTAGCTGAAGTTGCAGGTGTTCACACCATTAGGTCAACCCCTACTGTCTATTTTTATTATTTCATACGTCAAATCTGTCTTTATTTGATTTCCACAAAGCAGCCACACACACAAAAAAAATAATGACATACCACTGCACCCTTGGCTGGTCATTTTTGTCCTTTGGTTTAGCTGGAATTCTGTGTAGCATCCCAATTTTAGTGTAGGTGCTGCTGAAGCGAGCACATGCCATACCCGCCTCAGCTTTTTTATGTTTTTATGTTTTTTATAGGGAGTGTGCTGTGCTGTGGCTTTCGAGGCCAGTCTCGAACCTGTGACCTCACATTCTGCCCACATCAGCATTCTAAGTGCTGGGATTACAAGCCTGAGCAGCGGAGCCCAAAACAAATTGTGTTTTTCTTTCAAAGACTTGGTTTCACCTTGTTGATCAGGCGGGTCAAGAACATGCAATTTCTCATGATCTGCCAGCCCTGTTTTCGAGGTCCCTGGAACACAGTATCCTGTGATTCTCAGTGCCCGGCGGGCGACGTTATTGTTAATAAATAATCAAAAAGACTGTGCTGGCACTGACTCACACAGGCAATCTTAGCACTCTGGGAGGCCGAGGTGAATGGGTCACCTGAGGTCACCAGTTGGAGTTTATGCTGGGCATCCCGGTTAGAAATCACCTCACATAAAAAAAGAGAAGAGAAGAAAAAAGTAATCAGACAGATGAGTGTGTGCAATAGTAACAAAACCAGGTACCGGGTGACTCCACCACCCGCCCTGCCTTCCTTTATGACATACTGTTTCCTACTTGTCACCATGACCTGGGTGCAACAGTGTGATTTTTGCTTATTGCAGCACGTGCCTTTTGGGTTCCAGCGATTGTCCTGCAATGCCCTTCAAGTAGCTGAAATTGCAGGGGTCTGCACCACCATGTCCAGCTAATTTTCTATTTTTATTATTTCTTACCTCACATCTGTTTTTATTTTATTTCCACAAAACAGTCACAAGAAAAAAAAATAATTACATAACGCTGCACCTGTTGGCTGGCCATTTTTGTGCTCCGGTTTAGCCAGAACTTTGTGTGGTGTCCCAATTTTAGTGTAGGTGCTGCCGAAGACAGCACATGCCATACCCGCCTCTGTTTTTTTTGTTTGTTTGTTTGTTTTTATGTTTTTTATAGGGAGCGGGCTGAGCTGTGCCTTTTGAGGCCAGTCTCAAACCTGTGATCTCATGAACTGCCCGCCTCGGCATTCGAAGTGCTGAAATTACAGGCCTGAGTAGCGGAGCCCAAACCAAATTGTTTTTGTTTCAAAGACTTGGTTTCACCTTGTTGGTCGGGCGGGTCTAGAACTCGCAAATTCTCATGATCCACCTGCCTTGTTTTCAAGCCCCCTGGATCACAGTATCCTGTGAGTCTCAGTGCCTGGCCGGCCGACTTTATTGTTTAAAAAAATCAGAAAGACTGTGCCAGCACTGTGATTCACACCAGCAATCTTAGCACTCTGGGAGGCCGAGGTGAATGGGACACCTGAGGTAACAAGTTCAAGGTCAACCTGGGAATTCCAGATAAAAATTACCTCACATAAAAAAGGAGAAGAGAAGAAAGAAAAGTAATCAGACAGATGAGTGTGTGCAAATTTAACAAAACCAGGTCCCAAGGGACTCCACACCCGGCCCTGCCTTTCTTTATGATGTACAGTTTTCCTCTTGTCACCATGGCCATGGTGCAACTGTGTGATTTCTGCTTATTGCAACATTTGCCTTTTGGGTTCAAGGGATTGTCCTTCAGTGCCCTTCAGGTAGCTGAAGTGGCAGGTGTCCTCACCACCACGTCCAGCTAACTTTCTATTTTTCTTATTTCGTACAACAAATCTGTCTTTATTTGATTTCCGCAAAACAACCACAAGGAAAAAATATAATTACATAATGCTGCACCCCTTTGCTGGTCATTTTTTGCACTGTGGTTTAGCTGGAATTTTGTGTAGCATCCCAATTTTAGTGTAGGTGCTGCCGAAGTGAGCACATAACATACCCATCTCAGCTTTTATATGTTTTTCTATTTTTTATAGAGAGCGGGCTGTGCTGTGTCTTTTGAGGCCAGGCTCAAACCTGTGACCTTACAATCTGCTCACCTCGGCATTCTAAGTGCTGGGATTACAGGCCTGAGCAGCAAAGACCAAACCAAATTGTGTTTTTGTTTTAAAAATGGAGATTCACATTGTTGGTCATGGGGGTGTCGAACTTGCCTCTTCTCATGATCCACCTGCCTTGTTTTTGAGGTGCCTGGATGACAGTTTCATGTGAGTCTCGGTGTCTGGCCAGCCAAATTTATTGTTAAAAATAAAAATTAGAGAGACTGTGCCAGCGCTGTGACTCACACCAGCAATCTTAGCATTCTGGAAGGCTGAGGTGGGTGGGTCACCTGAGGTCACGAGTTCGAGATCAGCCTGAACATTCTGGTTAAAAATCACCTCACATAAAGGAGAAAAAAAAGAAAAGTAATCAGGCAGATGAGCGTGTGCAATTGTAACAAAGCCAGGAGATGGGTGACTCCACCCCTGGCCCCGCCTTTCTTTATGACTTACTGTTTTCCTCTTTTCACCATGGCTGGGGTGCAAAAGTTAGAATTTTGCTTATTACAACATTTGCCTTTTGGGTTCAAGCGATTGTCCTACAATGCCCTTCAAGTAGCTGTGGTTGCAGGTGTCCGCATCACCACGTCCAGCTAACTTTGTATTTTTATTTTTTTGTACCTAAATTCTGTCTTTATTTAATTTCCACAAGCAGCCACAAGAAAAAAAAATGTTGTAATGCTTCACCTCTTTGGTGGTTATTTTTGCGCTGTGGTCGAGCTGGAATTCTGTGTAGTGTCTCAGTTTTAGTGTAGTTGCTGCCAAAGCGAGCACATGTCATACCCGCCTCAGCTATAAATGTTTTTCTGTGTTTTATAGAAAGTGAGCTGTGCTGTGTCTTTCAAGGCCAGTCTCGAACCTGTGACCTCACGATCTGACTGCCTCAGCATTCCAAGTGCTGGGATTACAGGGCCGAGCAGTGGAACCCAAACCAAATTGTGTTTTCATTTTAAATATGGGGTTTCACCTTGTTGGTCTGGTGGGTCTTTTTCTCGCAACTTCTCATGATTTGTTCGCCTTGTTTTTGAGGCGCCTGGATGACAGACTTTCATGATTCTTGGTTTTCGTCCAGCAGACTTTATTGTTAAAAGAAATGAGAGAGACTGGGCCAGCACTGTGACTCACACCAGAAATCTTAGCACTCTGAGAGACCAAGGTGGGTGGGTCACCTGAGGTTATGAGTTCGATGTCAGCCTGGGCATTCTGGTTAAAAATCACCTCACACATAGAAGGAGAGAAAAAAAAAGAAATCAAACAGATGAGTGTGTGCAATAGTCCATGTGCCAGGTGAATTTACACCCGGACCTTCCTTTCTTTATGACGTACTGTTTCCCTTTTGTCACCATGGCCAGGGTGCAACAGTGCAATTTTTGCTTATTGCAACCCCTGCCTTTTGGATTCAAGCAATTGTCCTGAAATGCCCTTCAAGTAGCTGAAGTTGCAGGTGTCTGCAGCATCACATTCAGCTAACTGCCTATTTTTATTATTTCATACCTCAAATCTGTCTTTATTTGATTTCCACAAAACAGTCACAAGAAAAAAATACTATGTAACACTGCACCCCTTTGCTGGTCATTTATGAGGTGCAGTTGAGCCAAAATTCTGTTTGGCATCCCAATTTTAGTGTAGTTACTGCCAAAGCGAGCGCATGCCATACCCGCCTCAGCTTTTTTGTTTTTATGTTTTTATGTTTTTTATACAGAGCAGGCTGTGCTGTGTCTTTGGAGGCCAGGCTCAAACCTGTGACCTCACGATCTGCTTGCCTCAGCATTCTAAGTGCTGGGATTAAAGGTCTGAGCAGCAGAACCCAAACCAAATTGTGTTTTTGTTTCAAAGACTTTGTTTCACCTTGTTGGTTGTGCACATCCAGAATGTGCAACTTCTCATGATCTGCCTGCTTTGTTTTCGAGGCCCCTAGAACACAGTATCCTTTGAATCTCGGTGCCCGGCTGGCTGACATTATTGTTAAAAAAGAAATCAAAAAGACTCTGCTGGCACTGTGACTCACACCAGCAATCTTAGCACTCTGGGAAGCCGAAGTTAATGGGTCACCTGAGGTCACGAGTTAGATTTCATGCTGGGCATCCCGGTTAAAAATCACCTCACATAACAAAGGAGAAGAGAAGAAAGAGAAGTAATCAGACAGATGAGTTTGTGCAATTGTAACAAAACCAGGTGCCAGGTGAATTCACACCTGGACCTCTTTTTCTTTATGACGTACTGTTTCCCTTTTGTCACCGTGGCCAGGGTGCAACAGTGCAATTTTTTCTTATTGCCACCCCTGTCTTTTGGGTTCAAGCGATTGTCCTGCAATGCCCTTCAAGTATCTGAAGTTGCAGGTCCAGCTCACTGCCTATTTTTATTATTTTGTACCTCAAATCTGTCTTTATTTTATTTCCACAATGCAGCCACAAAGAAAAAATATAATTATGTAATGCTGCACCCCTTTGCTTGTCATTTTAGAGCTGCGGTTGGGCCAAAATTTTGTGTAGCATCCCAATTTTAGTGTAGGTGCTGCCAAAGCGAGCATATGCCATACCCGCCTCAGCTTTTTTATGTTTTTGTTTTTATGTTTTTTATACGGAGCAGGCTGTGCTGTGTCTTTTGAGGCCAGTCTCTAACCTGTGACCTCATGATCTGCCCACCTCAGCATTCTAAGTGCTGGGATTACAGGCCTGAGCAGCGAAGACCAAACCAAATTATGTTTTTGTTTCAAAGACTTGTTTTCATCTTGTTGGTCAGGCGGGTCTAGAACTTGCAACTTCTCATGATCTGCCTGCCCTGTCTTCGAGGCCCCTGGATCACAGTATCCTGTGAGTCTCAGTGCCCGGCCGGCCGACTTTACTGTTAAGAAAAATCAGAAAGACTGTGCCGGCACTGTGACTCACACCAGAATTCTTAGCACTCTGGGATGCCAAGGTGAATGGGTCACTTGAAATCATGAGTTCGAGGTCAGCCTGGGTATCCCAGTTAAAAATTACCTCACATAAAAAAGGAGAAGAGAAGAAAGAAAGGTAATCAGACAGATGAGTGTGTGCAAATGTAACAAAACCAGGTGTCAGGTGACCCCACCCCTGGCCCTGCCTTTCTTGATGACATACAGTTTTCCTCTTGTCACCATGGCCAGGGTGCAACTTTGTGATTTTTACTTATTGCAACACCTGCCTTTTGGGTTCAAGCGATTGTCCTTCAATTCCCTTCAAGTAGATAAAGTTGCAGGTGTCCTCACCACCACGTCCAGCTAACTTCCTATTTTTGTTATTTCATACCACAAATCGGTCTTTATTTGATATCCACAAAACAGTCACAAGGAAAAAATATAATTGAATAATGCTGCACCCCTTTGCTGGTCATTTTTGCACTGCGGTTTTGCCAGAATTCTGTTTAGCGTTTCAATTTTAGCATAGGTGCTGCTGAAGTGAGCACATGCCATACCTGCCTCAGCTTTTTTCTGTTTTTTATAGACAGTGGGTGGTGCTGTGTCTTTCGAGACCAGTCTCGAACCTGTGACCTCACAATCTGCCCACCTCAGCATTCTAAGTGCTGGGATTACAGGCCTGAGCAGCGGAGCCCAAAACAAATTGTGTTTTCATTTTAAAGACAGGGTTACACCTTGCTGGTCGGGCAGGTCTCAAACTCGCAACTTTTCATGATCCACACGCCTTTTTATCGAGGTGCCTGAATGTGTCTCGTTTCCTGGCCGGCTGACTTTCTTGTTAAGAAGAAATCAGAGAGACTGTGCCAGCACTGTGACTCACACCAGCAACCTTAGCACTCTGGGAGGCCAAGGTGTGTGGTCACCCGAGATCACGAGTTCGAGGTCAGCCTGGGCATCCCGGTTAAAAATCATCTCACATAAAATATATGAAAAGAAAAAAGAAAAGTAATCAGACAGATGAGTGTGGGCAATTGTAACAAAACCAGGTTCCATGTGACTCCATCCCCGTCCCTGCCTTTGTTTATAATGTACTGTTTCCCTCTTGTCACCATGGCTGGGGTGCAAAAGTGTGATTTTTGCTTATTGCAACACCTCCCTTTTTGGTTCAAGAGATTGTCTTGTAATGCCCTTCAAGTAGCTAAGGTTGCAGGTGTTCACAACAACATGTCCAGCTAACTTCCTATTTTTATTGGTTTGTACTTTAAATCTGTCTTTATTTGATTTCCACAAAGCAGAAACAAGAAAAAAATAATAATTATGTAACTCTTCACTCCTTTGCTGGTCATTTTTGAGCTGTGGTTGAGCCGAAATACTGTGTAGCGTCACAATTTTAGTGCAGGTGCACCCGAAGCGAGCATATACCATACCCGCCTCTTGAGGGTTTTTTATGTTTTTCTGTTTTTATGTGTTTTTTTTTTAAATACGGAACGGGCTGTGCTGTGTCTTTCAAGGCCAGTCTCTAACCTGTGACCTCATGATAGGCCTGCCTCAGCATTCTTAGCGCTGGGATTAAAGGCCTGAGCAGCAAAGCCCAAACCAAATTGTGTTTTTGTTTTAAAAACGAAGTTTCACCTTGTTGGTCAGGCGGGTCTTGAACTCGCAACATCTCATGATTCACCCGCCTTTTTTTTGAGGCACCTGAATGACAGTCTTTCATGAGTCTTGGTGCCTGGCTGGTTGACGTTATTGTTAAAAAAGAAAAAAGAGAGATTGTGCTGGCACTGTGACTCACACCAACAATCTCAGTACTGTTGGAGGCCGAGGTGGGTGGGTCACCTGAGGTCAAAAGTTTGAGGTCATTCTGGGCATTCCAGATAAAAATCACCTCACACAAAAAGAATAGGAAAAGAATATTAATCAGACAGCTGAGTGTGTGCAATTTTAACAAAACCGGTGCCAGATGACTCCACCCCCGGCCCCGCCTTTTTTATTATGTACTGTTTCCATCTTGTCACCATGGCTGGGATGCAACAGTGAGATTTTTGCTTATTGCAACACCTGCCTTTTGGGTTCAAGCGATTGATCTGCAATGCCTTTCAAGTAGCTGAAGTTGAAGGTGTCTGTACCACCTCGTCCAGCTAACTTTCAATTTTTTCTTCTTTTGTACCTCAAAACTGTCTTTATTTGATGTCCAGAAAGCAGCCACAAAGAAAATAATATTTACTTAACGCTGCACCACTTTGCTGGTCATTTTTGCGCTGTGGTTGAACCAAAATACTGCTTAGCATCCCAATTTTAGTTTAGGTGCTGCCGAAGCGAGCACATGCCATACGTGCCTCAGCCTTTTTATGTTTTTCTGATTTTATGTTTTTTTATAAGAAGCGAGCTTTGCTGTGTCTTTTGAGGCCAGTCTCGAACCTGTGACCTCACGAACTGCAGTCTTGCCATTCTAAGTGCTGAAATTACAGGCCTGAGCAGCGGAGCCCAAACCAAATTGTTTTTGTTTCAAAGACTTGGTTTCACATTGTTCGTCGGGCAGGTCTAGAACTTGCAACTTCTCATAATCCACCCACCTTGTTTTCAAGGCCCCTAGATTAGAGTATCCTGTGAGTCTCAGTTCCCGGCCAGCAGACTTTATTGTTTAAAAAATATCAGAAAGACTGTGCCGACACTGTGACTCACACCAGCAATCTTAGTACTCTGGGAGGCCAAGGTGAGTGAAACATCTGAGGTAATGAGTTGAAGGTCAGCCTGGGAATTCCAGTTAAAAATCACTTCACATAAAAAAGGAGAAGAGAAGAAAGAAAAGTAATTAAACAGACGAGTGTGTGCAAATGTGACAAAACCAGGTACCAGGTGACTCCACCCCCAGCCCTGCCTTTCTTTATAACGTACAGTTTTCATCTTGTCACCATGGCTGGGGTGCAACTTTGTGATTTCTGCTTATTGCAACATTTGCCTTTTGGGTTCAATCGATTGTTCTTCAATGCCCTTCAGGTAGCTGAAGTGGCAGGTGTCCTCAACACCATGTCCAGCTAACATTCTATTTTTCTTATTTGGTACCACAAATCGGTCTTTATTTAATTTCCACAAAACAGCCACAAGAAAAAAATATATAATTACATAATGCTGCACCCCTTTGCTGGTCATTTTGGCATGTTGGCTTAGCTGGAATTTTGTGTAGCATCCCAATTTTAGTGTAGGTGCTGCTGAAGCCGGCACATGACATACCCCCCTCAGATTTTTTATGTTTTTATGTTTTTTTATAGAGAGTGGGCTGTGCTGTGTCTTTTGAGGCCAGTCTTGAACCTGTGACCTCACAATCTCCTTGCCTCAGCATTCTAAGTGCTGGGATTACAGGCCTGAGCAGGGGATCCCAAACCAAATTGTGTTTTCATTTTAAAGATGGAGATTCACATTGTTGGTCATGTGGGTGTCCATCTTGCAACTTCTCATGATCCGCCTGCCTTGTTTTTGAGGCGCCTGGATGACAGTTTCCCATGAGTCTCGGTTTCCAGACGGCCGACTTTATTGTTAAATATAAAACTTAGAGAGACTGTGCTGGCATTGTGACTCACACCAGCAATCTTAGCACTCTGAAAGGCTGAGGTGGGTGGGTCACCTGAGGTCACGAGTTCGAGGTCAGCCTGAACATCCTGGTTAAAAATCACCTCACATAAAGAAGGAAAAAAAAGAAAAGTAATCAGACAGACGTGTGTGTGTGCAATTGTACCAAAACCAGGTGCCGGGTGACTCCACCCCTGGAACTGCCTTTATTTATGATGTACTGTTTCCCTCTTGTTACCAAGGCCGGGTGCAACAGTGTAATTTTTGCTTATTGCAACACCTGCCTTTTGGGTTCAAGCAATTTTCCTGCAATAACCTTCAAGTAGCTGATGTTAGAGGTGTTTGCACCAGCACGCCCAGCTAACTTTGTGTTTTTCTTTTTTGTACCTCAAATCTGTCTTTATTTGATTTCCACAAAGCAACCACAAGGAAAAGAAAATAATTGTATAATGGTGCACCCATTTGCTGGTCATTTTTGCGCTGCCACGTGGCCGGAATTTTGTGTAGGCTCCTAATTTTAACTTATGTGCTGCCAAAGCAAGCACATGCCATACCCATCTCAGCCTTTTTAGGTTTTCTGTTTTTATGTTTTATAGGGTGCGGGCTGTGCTGTGTCTTTGAAGGCCAGTCTCGAACCTGTGACCTCATGATCTGCCTCGGCATTCTAAGTGCTGGGATTACAGGCCTGAGCAGCAGAGCCCAAACCCAATTGTGTGTGTGTGTGTGTTTTTTTAAAGACGGGGTTTCACCTTGTTGGTCGGGCTGCTCTCGAACCCGCAGCTTCTCATGATCCACCTGCCTTGTTTTCGAGGAGCCTGGATGGCAGTCTCCCATGAGTGTTGGTGGCCGGCCAGCTGACTTTATTATTAAAAAAAAAATCAGAGTGATTGTGCTGGCACTGTGACTCACACCAGCAATCTTAAAAATATGGAAGGCCAAGGTGGGTGGTTCACCTGAAGTCACGAGTTCGAGGACAGCCTGGGCATCCCGGTTAAAAATCACCTCACATAAAGAAAGAAAAAAGAAGGGGGCCCAAAGTGGCTCCAGCCGGATGTCGTGGCGCTTGCGAAGGCGAGGCCAAGAGTTCAAGGCCAACCAACCTCAGCAACCTTACAAGTTCTCAATGATTGGCAAAAAAAAAAAGAAAAAAAGTAATCAAACAGATGAGTGTGTGCAATTGTAACAAAACCAGGTGCTGGGTGACTCCATCCTCGGCCCTGCCTTTCTTTATGACTTATGGTTTCTCTCTTGTCACCATGGCTGTGGTGCAACAGTGTGATTTTTGCTTATTGCAACACCTGCTTTTTGGGTTCAAGCGATTTTCCTGCAATACCCTTCAAGTAGCTGATATTGGAGGTGTCCCCACAACCACGTACAGCTAACTTTCTATTTTTTTAGTACCTCAAATCTGTCTTTATTTGATTTTCACAAAGCAGCCACAAGGAAAAAATAATAATTACATAACGCTGCACCCCTTTGCTGGTCATTTTTGCGCTGCAGTTGAGCCAGAATTCTGTGTAGCATCCCAATTTTAGTGTAGGTGCTGCCGAAGCGAGCACATGCCATACCCGTCTCAGCCTTTATATGTGTTTCTGTTTTTATGTTTTTTATAGGGTGCGGGCTGTGCTGTGTCTTTTGAGGCCAGTCTGGAACCTTTGATCTCACGATCTGCCTGCCTCAGCATTCTAAGTGCTGGGATTACAAGCCTGAGCCGGGGAGCCCAAATTAAATTGCCTTGTCCTTTCAAAAACTAGGTATCACCTTGTTGGTCGGGCGGGTCTCTAACTTGCAACGTTTTATGATTCCCCCACCTTGTTTTTGAAGCGCCTGGATGACAATCTTCCGTGAGTCTCAGTGCTGGGCTGGCCGACTTTATTGTTAAAAAATAAATCAGACAGACTGTGCTGGCACTGTTACACACACCAGCAATCTTAGCACTGTGGGAGGCCAAGGTGGGCGGGTCACCTTAGGTCACGAGTTAGAGGTCAGCCTGGGCATCCCAGTTAAAAATCACCTCACATGAAGAAAAAGAAAAGAAAAAAGAAAAGTAATCAGACAGACGAGTGTGTGCAATTGTAACAAAACCAGGTGCCAGGTGACTCCACCCCCGGCACTGCCTTAATTTATGACGTACTGTTTCCCTCTTTTCACCATGGCCAGGGTGCAACAGTGTGATTTTTGCTTATTACAACACCTGCTTTTGGGGTTCAAGCGATTTTCCTACAATTTCCTTTAAGTATCTGTGGTTGCTGGTGTCCATACCACGTGCAGCTAACTTCATATTTTTAATTTTTGTACCTCAAATCTGTCTTTATTTTATTTTCACAAAGCACGCACACAAAAAAATTACGTAACACTGCACCCCTTTGCTGGTCATTTTTGTGCTGTGGTTGAGCCAGAATTCTGTGTAGCTTACCAGTTTTAGTGTAGGTGCTGCTGAAGCGAGCACAGGCCATCCCCGCCTCAGCTTTTTTATGTATTTCTGTTTTTATGTTTTCTATAGGGAGCAGGCTGTGCTGTGCCTTTCGAGGCTAGTCTCAATCCTGTGACCTCACCATCTGCCCGCCTCAGCATTCTAAGTGCTGGGATTACAGGCCTGAGCAGTGGAGCCCAAACCAAATTTTATTTTTGTTTCAAAGATGGGGTTTTACTTTGCTGGTCGGGCGATTCTCGAACTCGCAACTTCTCATGAGTCTCCCGCCTTGTTATAGAGGTGCCTAGATGACAGTTTCTCATGAGTCTCGGTGCCCATCCGGCCGACTTTATTGTTAAAAAAATTCAGAGAGACTGTGCTGGCACTGTAACTCATACCAGCAATCTTGGCACTCTGGGGGAGGCCAAGGTGGGTGGGTCAGTTGAGGTCATGAGTTCGAGGTCAGCCTTGGCATCCCAGTTAAAAATCACCTCACATGAAGAAAAAGAAAAGTAATCACACAGATGACTGTGTGCAATTGTAAGAAAACCAGGTGCCTGGTAACTCCACCTCCGGCCCCGCCATCCTTTATGACATACTGTTTTCTTTTTGTCACTATGGCCAAGGTGCAACAGTGCAATTTTGGCTTATTGCAACACCTGCCTTTTGGGTTCAAATGATAGTCGTGCAGTGCCTTTCATGTAGCTGGGGTTGCAGGTGTCTGCACCACCACCTCCAGCTAACTGTCTTTTTTTTTGTACCTCAAACCTGTCTTTATTTGATTTCCACAAAGCAGCTACAAGGAACAAAAAATAATTATGTAATGCTGCACCCCTTTGCTGCTCATTTTTGAACTGCAGTTGAGTTGGAATTCTGTGTAGTATCCCAATTTTATTGTAGGTGCTGACAAAGTGAGCACATGCCAAACCTACCTCAGCTATTTTATGTTTTTCTGTTTTTATATATTTTATATTTAGCAGGCTGTGATCTGTCTTTCGAGGCCCATCTCGAACATGTGACCTAGTGATCTGCCTGCCTCGGCATTCTAAGTCCTAGGATTACAGGCCTGAGCAGTGGAGCCCAAACCCAATTGTGTTTTTGTTTTGAAGACGGGGTTTCACCTTTTTGGTCAGTCAGGTCTCGAACTTGCAACTTCTCATGATCCGTCCACCTTGTTTTCGAGGTGCCTGGATGACAGTCTCCCATGAGTCTCGATGCCCGGCCAGCCAACTTTATTGTTAAAAAAAAATCAGAGAGACTGTGCCAGCACTGTGACTCACACCAGCAATCTTAGCATTCTGGAAGGCCAAGGTGGGTGGGTCACCTATAGTCATGAGTTTGTGGACAGCCTGAGCATCCTGGTTAGAAATCACCTCACATAAAGAAAGAGAAAAGAAAAAAAAGTAATCAGACAGATTAGTGGTTACAATTGCACACATTCATCTGTCTGATTACTTTTTCTTTTCTTTTTCTCTTTCTTCATGTGAGGTGATTTTTAACTGGGATGCCTAGGGTGACCTCGAACTCGTGACCTCAGGTGACCCACCCACCTTGGCCTCCCAGTGTCCATGCAATTGTAACAAAACCAGGCACCGGGTAACTCCACCCCTGGTCTTGCCTTTCTTTATGATGTAATGTTTTCTTCTTGTCACCATGACCGGTGAGCAACAGTGCAATTTTTGCTTATTGACACAAATACCTTTTGGATTGAAGCGATTGTCCTGCAATGTCCTTCAAGTAGTTGTGGTGGCCGGTGTCCACACCACCACGTCTAGCTTACATTCTACTTTTATATTTTTGTACCGAAATTCTGTTTTTATTTGATTTCCACAAAGCAGCCACAAGAAAAAAAATAATTACATAATGCTGCAGCCCTTTGCTGGTAATTTTTGCACTGCGGTTAAGCCAGAATTCAGTGTAGCATACCAATTTTAGTGTAGGTGCTGCCAAAGGAAGCACATTCTATACCCACCTCAGCTTTTGTATGTTTTTCTGTTTTTATGATTTTTATAGAAAGCGGGTTGTGCTGTGTCTTTCGAGGTCAGTCTCAAACTTGTTACCTCATGATCTGCCTGCTTCGGCATTCTAAGTGCTGGGATTACAGGCCTGAGCAGCAGAGCCCTAATCAAATTAAGTTTTCGTTTTAAAGACAAGGTTTCACCTATTTGGTCTGGTGGGTCTCAAACTCACTACTTCTCATGATGCACCCACCTTGTTTTTGAGGTACCTGGATAACAGTCTCCCATGAGTCTTGGTGCCCGGCCAGCCAACTTTATTGTTAAAAAAGGAATCAGAGAGACTGTGCCAGCACTGTGACTCACACCAGCAATCTTAGCACTCTGGGAGGCTGAGGTGGGTGTGTCATCTGAGGTCACGAGTTTGAGGTCAGTCTGGGCAGCCTGGTTAAAAATCACCTGACATAAATACAGATAAAAGAAAAAAAGGTAATCAGACAGATGAGCATGTGAAATTGTAGCAAAACAAGGCGCCTGGGGACTCCACCTTTGGCCTCACCTTTCTTTATGATGTAGTGTTTCCCTTTGGTCACCATGGCCAAGGTGCAAGAGTGCGATTTTTGCTTATTGTAACACCTGCATTTTTGGGTTCAAGTGATTATCCTGCAATGCCCTTCATGTAGCTGGGGGTTTCAGGTGTCTGCACCGCCACTTCCAGCTAACTACTTATTTTTTTTTGTACCTCAAATCTCTCTTTTTTTGATTACCACAAGGTAGCCACAAGGAACAAAAAATAATTACATAATGCTGCAACCCTTTGCTGGTCATTTTTGTGCTGTGGTTGAGCCGGAATTCTGTGTAGTATCCCAATTTTAGTGTAGGTGCTGCCAAAGCGAGCACATGCCATACACGCCTCAGCTTTTTATGTTTTTCTGATTTTATGTTTTTTATAGGGAGCAAACTGTGCTGTGTCTTTGGAGGCCAGTCTTGAACCTGTGACCTCACAATCTGCTCACATCAGCATTTTAAGTGCTGGGATTACAGGCCTAAGCAGCAGAGCACAAACCCAATTGTGTTTTTGTTTAAAAGACGCGGTTTCACCTTGTTGGTTGGGCTGGTCTCAAACCCGCAACTTCTCATGATCTGCCCACCTTGTTTTCAAGGCGCCTGGATGACAGTCTCCCATGAGTCTCGGTGCCCCACCAGTCGACTTTATTGTTAAAAAAAAGGAATCAGAGAGACTGTGCCAGCACTGTGACACACACCAGCAATCTTAGCAATCTTGAAGGCCGAGGTGGGTGGGTCACCTGAGGTCATGAGTTCGAGGACAGCCTGGGCATCTGGGTTAAAAATCACCTCACATAAAGAATGAGAAAAGACAAGAAAAGTAATCAAACAGATGAGTGTGTGCAATTGTAACAAAACCAGGTACCAGGTGACTCCATCCATGGCCCCGCCTTTCTTTATGATGTACAGTTTTCCTCTTGTCACCATGGCCGGGGTGCAACAGTGTGATTTTTGCTTATTGCAACACCTGCCTTTTGGGTTCAAGTGATGTTCTTGAAATATTCTTCAAGTAGTGGATGTTGTAGGTGTCCACACAACCACGTGCAGCTAACTTTTTATTTTTTTTATTTTGTACCTCAAATCTCTTTATTTGATTTCCACAAAGCAGCCACAAAGATAAAAACATTATTGCATAATGCTGCACCCCTTTGCTGGTTATTTTTGTGCTTCAGTGTAGCCGGAATTCTGTGTAGCATCCCAATTTTAATTTACGTGCTGCCGAAGCAAGCACATGCCATACCCGTCTCAGCCTTATTAGGTTTTTCTGTTTTTATGTTTTTTTTAATAGGGTGTGGGCTGTGCTGTGTCTTCCGAGGCCAGACTCGAACCTGTGATCTCATGATTTGCCCGACTTGGCATTCTAAGTGCTGGGATTACAGGCCTTAGCAGCAGAGCCCAAATTAAATTGCATTGTCGCTTCAAAAACTAGGTATCACCTTTTTGGCCGGGCAGGTCCTGAACTCGCAATGTCTCATGATTCCCCCACCTTGTTTTCGAGGCGCCTGGAAGACAAACTTCCCTGAGTCTCAGTGCCCGGCTGGCCGACTTTTTTGTTAGAAAAGAAATCAGGGAGACAGTGCCAGCACTGTGACTCACACCAGCAATCTTAGCACTCTGGGAGGCCGAGGTGGGCGGTTCACATGAGGTCACGAGTTCAATGTCAGCCTGGGCATACTTGTTAAAAAATCACCTCATATGAATAAAGAGAAAAAGAAAAAGAAAAGTAATCAGACAGATGACTGTGTGCAATTGTAACAAAACCAGGTGCATGGTGACTCCACCTCCGGCCCCGCCTTATTTTATGACGTACTGTTTTTCTCTTGTCACCATTGCCAAGGTGCAAGAGTGCGATTTTTGCTTATTACAACACCTGCCTTTTGAGTTCAAGCGATTGTCTTGCAATGATCTTCAAGTAGCTGGGGTTTCAGGGGCCCGCACGACCACGTCAAGCTAACTCCCTATTTTTATTTTTTTGTACCTCAAATCTGTCTTTATTTGATTTTCACAAAACAGCCACAAGGAAGAAAAATTAATACATAATGCTGCACCCCTTTGCTGGTCATTTTTGTGCTGCGGTTGAGCCGGAATACTGTGTAGTATCCCAATTTTAGTGTAGGTCCTGCTGAAGCGAGCACATGTCATACCAGCCTCAGCTTTTTTATGTTTTTCTTTTTTTTATAGAGAGCAGGCTGTGCTGTGTCTTTTGAGACCAGTCTTGCACCTGTGACCTCACAATCTGCCCGCCTCAGCATTCTAAGTGCTGAGATTAGAGGCCTGAGCAGTGGAGCCCAAATTAAATTGTGTTGTCATTTCAAAAACTGGGTATCACCTTGTTGGTTGGGCGGGCCCCAAACTCGTAAAGTCTCATGATCCTCCCACCTTGTTTTCAAGGCGCCTGGATGACAATCTTCCGTGAGTTTCAATGCCCGGCTGGCCGACTTTATTGTTAATAAAGAAATTAGATAGACTTTGCTGGCACTGTGACTCACACCAGCAATCTTAGCACTCTGGGAGGCTGAGGTGGGCGGGTCACCTGAGGTCATGAGTTCAAGGTCAGCCTGGGCATCCTTGTTAGAAATCACCTCACATGAAAAAAGAGAAAAAGAAAAAAAATGTAATCAGACAGATGAGTGTGTGCAATTGTAACAAAACCAGGTGCATGGTGACTCCACCTCTGGCCCAGCCTTTTTTGACGTACTGTTTTTCTCTTGTCACCATTGCCAAGGTGCAAGAGTGCGATTTTTGCTTATTGTAACACCTGCCTTATGGGTTCAAGCGATTGTCTTGCAATGCCCTTTAAGTAGCTGGGGTTGCAGGTACCCACACCACCATGTCCAGCTAACTTCCTATTTTTATTTTTTTGTGCCTCAAATCTGTCTTTATTGGATTTTCACAAAGCAGCCACAAGTAACAAAAAATAAATACATAACACTGCACCCCTTTTATTGTCATTTTTGCACTGGGGTTGAGCCAGAATACTGTGTACTATCCCAATTTTAGTTTAGGTGCTGCCGAAGCGAGCACATGTAATACCCACCTCAGTTTTTTTATGTTTTTCTTTTCTTATGTTTTCTATAGGGAGCAGGTTGTGCTGTGTCTTTTGAGAACAGTCTTGCACCTGCAACCTCACAAGCTGCCCACCTTGGCATTCTAAGTGCTGGGATTACAGGTCTGAGCAGCGGAGCCCAAATTAAATTGCGTTGTGGTTTCAAAAACTGGGTATCACCTTGTTTGTCAAGCGGGTCTCAAACTCGCAACGTCTCATGATCTGCCCACCTTGTTTTTGATGGGCCTGCACGACAATCTTCCATGAGTCTCAGTGCCCAGTAGGTAGACATTATTGTTAAAAAATAAATCAGAGAGAATGTGCCAGCACTATGACTCACACCAGCAATCTTAGCACTCTGGGAGGCCAAGGTGGGAGGGTCATATGAGGTCACAATTTCGAGGTCAGCCTGGACATCCCAGTTAAAAATCACCTCATGTGAAGAAAGAGAGAAAAAAAAGAAAAGTAATCAGACAGATGAGTGTGTGCAATTGTAACAAAACAAGGTACCTTTTGACTTCATCCTCAGCCCCGCCTTAGTTTATGATGTACAGTTTCCCTCTTGTCACCATGGCTGGGGTGCAACAATGTGATTCTTGCTTATTGCAACACCTGCCTTTTGGGTTCAAGTGATTGTCCTGAAATGCCCTTCAAGTAGCTGGGGTTACAGGTGTCTTCACCACCACGTCCAGCCAACTTTTTAATTTTTTTTTGTACCTCAAATCTGTCTTTATTTGATTTTCACAAAGCAGCCACAAGTAACAAAAAATAATTACATAATGCTGCACCCCTTTGCTGGTCATTTTTGCACTGTGGTTGAGCCAGAATACTGTGTAGTATCTCAATTTTAGTGTAGGTGCTGCCAAAGCGAGCACATGTCATACCTGCCTAAGCTTTTCATGTTTTTTTAATGTTTTTTTTTTTTTTAGAGAGAGTGGGCTGTGCTGTGTCTTTTGAGACCAGTTTCGCACCTGTGACCTCACAATCTGTCCACCTCGGCATTCTAAGTGCTGCAATTACAGGCCTTAGCAGCGGAGCCCAAACAAAATTGTGGGTTTTTTTTAAAGAGAAGGTTTCACCTTGTTGGTCGGGTTGGTCTCGAACCCGCAACTTATCATGATCCTCCCGCCTTGTTTTCGAGGTGCCTGGATGACAGTCTCCCATGAGTCTTGGTGCCAGACCGGCCAACTTTATTGTTAAAAAAGAAATGACAGTGACTGTGCTGGTACTGTGACTCACACCAGCAATCTTAGCACTCTGGAAGGCCGAGGTGGGTGGGTCTCCTGAGGTCAGGAGTTCAATGACAGCCTGGGCATATCGGTTAAAAATCCCCTCACATAAAGAAAGAGAAAAGAAAAAAGAAAAGTAATCTGACAGATAAGTGTGTGCAATTGTAACGAAACCAGGTGCCATGTGACTTCATCCTCGACCCCGCCTTTCTTTGTGACATACGGATTTTCTCTTTTCACCATGGCCGGGTTGCAACAGTTCGATTTTTGCTTATTGCAACACCTGCTTTTTGGGTTCCAGCAATTGTCCTGCAATGCCCTTAAAATAGCTGAAGTTGAAAGTGTCTGCACCACCACGTCCAGCTAACATTTTATTTTTATTATTTTGTACCTCAAATCTGTCTTTATTTGACTTCCACAAAGCAGGGACAAGGAAAAGAAAATAATTACGTAAAGCTGCATTGCTTTCTGGTCATTTTTGTACTGCAGTTGAGCCAGAATTCTGTGTAGCATTCCAATTTTATTGTAGGTGCTGCTGAAGCGAGCACATATTATAGCCTTTTCACCTTTTTTTATGTTTTTCTGTTTTAATATTTTTTTATAGAAACCGTGCCTTGCTGTGTCTTTTGAGGCCAGTCTCAAACCTGTGACCTCACGATCTGCCTGCCTCGGCATTGTAAGTTCTGGGATTACAGGCCTGAGCAGTGGAGCCCAAACAATATTGTGTTTTTGTTTTAAAGACGGGGTTTTACTTTGTTGGTCGGGCGATTCTTGAACTCGCAAATTCTCATGATCCACCTGCTTTGTTTTCGAGGTACCTGGAGGACAGTCTCCTCTGAGTCTCAGTGCCTGGCCAGCAGAATTTGTTGTTAAAAAAGAAAACAGAAAAACTATGTTGGCACTGTGACTCACACCAGCAATCTTAGCCCTCTTGGAGGCCAAGTGGGTGGGTCACCTGAGGTCACAAGTTCGAGGTCAGCCTGGGTATTCCCGTTAAAAATCACCTCACACGAAGAAAGAAAAAAAAGTAATCAGACAGATTACTGTGTGCAATTGTAACAAAACCAGGTGTCGTGTGACTTCATCCCCGGCCCCGCCTTTCTTTATGACGTACTGTTTCCTTCTTGTAGCCATGGCTGGGGTGTAACCATTTGATTTTTGCTTATTGCAACACCTGCCTTTTGGTTTCAAGCGATTTTTCTACAATACCCTTTAAGTAGCTGTGGTGTCAGGTGTCCACACAACCATGTCCAGCTTACTTTCAATTTTTATTATTTTGTACCTCAAATTTCTCTTTATTTGATTTTTACAAAATAAATAATTACGTAACGCTGCACAATTTTGCTGGTCATTTTTGCACTGTGATTGTGCCGGAATTCTGTGTAGCCTCTCAATTTTAGTGTAGGTGCTGCCGAAGCAAGCACAGGCCCTACCCGCCTCAGCTTTTGTATGTGTTTCTGTTTTGATGTTTTCTGTAGGAAGCAGACTGTGCTGTGTCTTTCTAGGCCAGTCTCGAACCTGTGACCTCACGATCTCTCCAGCTTGGCATTCTAAGTGCTGGAATTACAGGCCTGAGAAGTGTAGCCCAAACAAAATTTTTGTTTGTTTGTTTTAAAGACAGAGTTTCACCTTGTTGGTCCAGCTTGTCTCGAACTGGCAACTTCTCATGATCTGCCTGCCTTGTTTTCCAGGCGCCTGAATGACAGTCTCTCGTGACACTAGGTGTGCAGCCGGCCGACTTTATTGTTAAAAAATAAATCAAAGAGACTGCCGGCACTGTGACTCACACCAACAATCTTAGCACTCTGAGAGGCCAAAGTGGGTGGGTCACCTGAGGTCACGAATTCAAAATCAGGCTTGGCATCCCGTTTAAAATTTACCTCAAATAAAAAAGAAGAAAAGAAAAATAAATGTAATCAGACAGATGAGTGTGTGCAATTGTAACAAAACCAGGTGCCCTGTGACTTTATCCCCGGCCCCATCTTTCTTTATGATGTATGGTTTCCCTCTTGTCACCATGGCCAGGGTGCAACAGTTCGATTTTTGCTTATTGCAACACCTGCCTTTTGGTTTTAAGTGATTGTTCTCTAATGCCCTTCAAGTAGCTGTGGTGTCAGGTGTCCACACCACCACGTCCAGCTAACTTTCTATTTTTATTTTTTTGTACCTCAAATTTGTCTTTATTTGATTTCCACAAAAAAACCACAGGTAAAAAAATATAATTATGTAACCCTGCACCCCTTTGCTGGTCACTTTTGCACTGCAGTTTAACCGAAATTTTGTGTAGCGTCCCAATTTTAGTGTAGGTGTTGCCGAAGCGAGCACATGCCATACCTGTCACAGCTTTTTTTATATTTTTCTGTTTTTGTGTTTTTTTATAGGGAGCGTGTTGTTCTTTGTCTTTTGAGGCCAGTCTCAAACCTGTGACCTCACGATCTACCTGCCTTGGCATTCTAAGTGTGTTTTCATTTTAAAGATGGGGTTGTAGCTTGTTGGTTGGTGGGCACTAGAACTTGCAACTTCTCATTATCCACCTGCCTTGTTTTTGAGGCTCCTGGATGACAGTCTCCCGTGAGTCTTGGTGCCCAGCCACCCTACTTTATAGTTTAAAAAGGAATCAGTGGGACTGTGCCAGCACTGTGACTCACACCAGCAATCTTAGCACTCTGGGAGTACGAGGTGGGTGGGTCACATGAGGTCACGAGTTCCAGGTCATCTTGGGCATCCTGGTTAAAAATCATCTCACATAAAATAGGAGAAAAGCAAAAAGAAATGTAATCAGAAAGATGAGTGTGTGCAATTGTAACAAAACAAGGTGTTTTTTACTCCACCCCCGGCCCTGCCTTTGTTTATGACATACTGTTTTCCTTTTGTCACCATGGCTGGTGTGCAACAGTCCGATTGTTGCTTATTGCAACACTTGCCTTTTGGATTCAAGCGATTGTCCTGCAATGCCCTTCAAGTAACTGAATTTGCAGGTTTCTGCACCACCACGTCCAGCTAACTTCCTATTTTTATTTTTTTTTGTACCTCAAGTCTGTCTTCATTTGATTTTCACAAAGCAACCACAAAAAAAAATTATTACATAATGCTGCACGCTTTTATTGGTAATTTTTGTGCTTCGGTTAAGCCAGAATTCTGTGTAGCATCCCAATTTTAGTGTAGGTGCTGCTGAAGCAAACCCATGCCATACCCGCCTCAGCTTTTTTATGTTTTTTTGTTTTTATGTTTTTTTATAGGGAGCGGGCTGTGCTGTGTCTTTCCAGGCCAGTCTCAAACCTGTGACCTCATAATTCGCTTGCCTCTGAATTCTAAGTGCTGGGATTTCAGGCCTGAGCAGCGGAGCTAAAACCAAATTGTTGTTTCGATTTTAAGAGGGAACTTCACATTGTAGGTCGGGCGGGTCTTGAACTCGCATTTTCTCATGATCTGCCTGCCTTATTTTTAAGGCGCCTGGATTTCAGTCTCCTGTGATTCACTGTGCCCAGCTGGCAGTATTTATTGTTAAAAAAGAAATCAGAGAGACTGTGACGGCACTGTGACACACACCATCAATCTTAGCACTCTGGGAGTCCTAGATGGGTGGGTCAACTGAAGTCACAAGTTTGAGGTCAGCCTGTGCATCCCAGTTAAAAATAACCTCACATGAAGAAGAAAAATAGAAAAAAGAAAAGTAATCATACAGATAAGTGTGTGCAATTGTAACAAAACCAGATGCAGGGTGACTCCACCCCCGGCCCCGCCTTTCTTTATAACGTACTGTTTTCCTCTTGTCACCATGGCCAGGGAGCAACAGTGTGATTTTTGCTTATTTTAGTACCTGCCTTTTGGGTTCAAGCGATTGTTTTGCAATGCCCTTGAAGTAGCTGTGGTGTCAGGTTTTCATACAAACACATCCACATAACTTTTTATTTTTATTATTTGTACCTCAAATTTGGATTTATTTGATTTTCACAAAGCAACCACAAGAAAAAAAAGTAATAATTACGTAATGCTGCACCCATTTGCTGGTCATTTTTGCGCTGCTTTTTAGCTGAAATTTTGTGTAGCATCCCAATTTTAGGGTAGGTGCTGCCGAAGCGAGCACATGCCATACCCGCCTTAGCTTTTTTATGTTTTTCTGTTTTTGGGTTTTTTTATAGAAAGCAGGCTGTGCTGTGTCTTTTGAGGCCAGTCTCAAACCTGTGACCTCACGATCTGCCCATCTCGGCATTTTAAGTGCTGGAATTACAGGACTGAGCAGCGGATCTCAAACTAAATTGTGTTTTCGTTTCAAACACAAGGTTTCACCTTGTTGGTCAGGCAAGTCTCGAACTCAGAACTTCTCATGATCCACCCACCGTGTTTTCAAGGCGCCTGGATGACAGTCTCTCTTGAGTTTCAGTGCCCGGCCGGCCGACTTTATTGTTAAAAAAGAAATCAGAGAGACTGTGCTGGCACTGTGACTCACACCAGCAATCTTAGCACTCTTGGAGGACAAGGTGTGTGGGTAACCTGAGGTCACGAGTTCAATGGCACTCTGGGCATCCTGGTTAAAAATCGCCTCACATGAAAAAAGAGAAATAGAAAAAGAAAAGTAATCAGAGAGATGAGTGTGCAATTGTAACAAAACCAGGGACCTGGTGACTCCACTTTTAGTTCTGTCTTTTTTTTATGATGTACTGTTTTCCTCTTGTCACCATGGCCGGGGATAGCTGAAGTTGCAGGTTTCTGCACCACCACATCCAGCTAACTTTCTATTGTTATTTTTTTGTACCTCAAATCTGTCTTTATTCAATTTCCACAAAGCTGCCACAAGAAAATAAAATAATTATGTAATGCTGCACACCTTTGTTGGTCATTTTTGTGCTGCTGTTGAGCAGGAATTCTGTGTAGCATCTTAATTTTAGTGTAGCGAGCACATGTCATACCAGCCTGAGCTTTTTTATATTTTTCTGTTTTGTTTTTCTTCTTGAGACGGAATTTTGCTCTTGTTACCCAGGATGGAGAGCAATGGCGCGATCTCGGCTCACTGCAACCTTCAACATCTGGGTTAAGGCAATTTTCCTGCCTCAGCCTCCTGAGTAGCTGGGATTACAGGCATGTGTCACCATGCCCAGCTTATTTTTTGTATCTTTAGTAGAGACAGGGTTTCACCGTGTTGACCAAAATGGTCTCAATATCTTGAACTACTTATCCACCTGCCTCAGACTCCCAAAGTGCTGGGATTACAGGCTTGAGCCACTGTGCCCGGCCTTTTATGTTTTTTATAGGGAGCAGGCTGTGCTGTGTCTTTTGAGGCCAGGCTCAATCCTGTGACCTCACAATCTTCCCGCCTTGGCATTCTAAGTGCTGGGATTACAGGCCAGAGCAGTGAAGCCCAAAGCAAGTTGTGTTTTCATTTTAAAGATGGGGTGTCACCTTGTTGGTCGGGCGGGTCTCAAACTCACAATTTCTCATGACCCACGCACCTTGTTTTCAAGGTGGCTAAATAAGTCTTCTGTGAGACTCGGAGACTGGCCAGCAGACATTATCGTTAAAAAAGAAATCAGAGAAACTGTGCCAGTACTGTGACTTACTCCAGCAATCTTAGCATTCTGGAAGACCGAGGTGGGTGGGTCAACTGAAGTCATGAGTTCGAGGTAAGCCTGGGTATCCCGGTTAAAAATAACCTCACATAAATAAGAAGAAAAACAAAAAGAAAAGTAATCAGACAGACGAGTGTGTGCAATTGTAACAAAACCAGGTGCTGGGTGACTCGATCCTCAGCCCTGCCTTTCTTTATAATGTAGGGTTTCCCTCTTGTCACCATGGCCGGTGCGCAAAAGTGCAATTTTTGCTTATTACAACACCTTCCTTTTGGGTTCAAGCTATTATTTTGCAATGCCCTTCAAGTAGCTGAAGTTGCAGGTGTTTGCACCACCACGTCCAGCTAACTTCCTATTTTTATTATTTTTTTTGCCTCAAATCTGACTTTATGTGATTTCCAGAAAGCAGCCACAAGAAAAAAAGAATAACTACGTAATGCTGCACTACTTTGCTGGTCATTTTTGCACTGCAGTTGAGCTGAAATTCTGTGTAGTGTCCTAATTATGATGTAGGTGCTGCCGAAGAAAGCACAAGCCAAACCTGCTTCAGCATTTTTATGTTTTTCTATTTTTATGTTTTTTGTAGAAAGCAGGCTGTGATGTGTCTTTCTAGGATAGTCTAGAACCTGTGACCTCACGATGTGCCAACCACGTCATTTGAAGTGCTGGGATTACAGGCCTGAGTAGCAGAACCCAAATCAAATTGTGCTTTTGTTTTAAAGACAAGGTTTCACCTTGCTGATCTCGCAGGTCTCAAACTTGCAACTATGCATGATCCACCCACCTTGTTTTCGAGGTGCCTGAACAACAGTCTTTTGTGAGTCTCGGTGCCCGGCCTGCTGACTTTATTGTTAAAAAAGTAAAAAGAGAGATTGTGCCAGTACTGTGAGTCACACGAGCAATCTTAGCCCTCTGGGTTTTCTAGGTGGGTGGGTCACCTGAAGTCACGAGTTTGAGGTCAACCTGGGCATCCCGGTTAAAAATCACCTCACGTAAAGAAGAAAAAAAAATAAAAGAAAAGTAATCATACAGATGAGTGTGTGCAATTGTAACAAAACCAGGTGCAGGGTGACTCCATCCTCGTCCCTGCCTTTCTTTATGATGTACTGTTTCCCTCTTGTCACCAGGGCTGGGGAACAACAGTGCAATTTTTGCTTATTGCAACACCTGTCTTTTGGGTTAAAGCGATTGTTCTGCAATGCCCTTCAAGTAGTTGTGGTGTCAGGTGTTCGCACCAACACTTCCAGATAACTTCCTATTTTTATTTTTTATACCTCAAATGTGTTTTTATTTGATTTTCACAAAGCAGCCACAAGAAGAAAAAAATAACTATGGGTAATGCTGCACACCTTTGCTGGTCATTTTTGCACTGCAGTTGAGCCAGAATTTTGTGTAGCATCCAAATTTTAGTGTAGGAGCTGCCAACGCGAGCACATGAAATACCCGCCTCAGCTTTTTTACGTTTTTCTGTTTTTATGTTTTTTATAGGGAGTGGCTGTTCTGTGTTTTTTGAGGCCAGTCTCGAACCTGTGAACTCATGATCTGCCTGCCTCAGCATTCTAAGTGCTGGGATTATAGGCCTTAGCATAGGAGCCCAAACTTAATTGTGTTTTCGTTTTAAAGACAGGGTTTTACCATGTTGGTCGGGTGGGTCTCGAACTCGCAACTTCTCATGATCAGCCCACCTTGTTTTCGAGGCGCCTGGGTAACAATCTCTTGTGAGTCTCAGTGCCCAGCTGGCTGACTTTATTGTTAAAAAAAGATCAGAGAGACTGTGCCGGCACTGTAACTCACACCAGCAATCTTAGCACTCTTGGAGGCCAAAATGATTGGGTCACCTGTGGTCATGAGTTTGAGGTCAGCCTGGGCATCCTGGTTAAAAATCACCTCAACTGAAGAAAGAGAAAAAGAAAAAGAAATGTAATCAGACAGATAAGTGTGTGCAATTGTAACAAAACCAGGTGCTTTGTGACTCCACCTCTGGCCCCGCCTTTGCTTATGACATACTGTTTCCCTCTTTTCACCATGGTCAGTGTGCAACAGTGCGATTATTGCTTATTGCAACACCTGCCTTTTGGGTTCAAGCGATTGTCCTGCAATGTCTTTCAAGTAGCTGAAGTTGCAGGTTTCCACACCACCACGTCCAGGTAGCTTTCTGTTATTATTTTTTTGTACCTCAAGTCTATCTTTATTTGATTTCCACAAAGCAGACACAAGGAAAAAATAATTACATAATGCTTCACCCTTTTGTTGGTAATTCTTGCACTTCAGTTGAGCCAGAATTCTGTGTAGTGTCTCAATTTTAGTGTAGGTGCTGCCAAAGCGAACACATGCCATACCCGCCTCAGCATTTTGATGTTTTCCTGTTTTAATGTTTTATATAGGGAGTGGGCTGTGCTGTGTCTTTTGAAGCCAGTCTCAAACCTGTGACCTCATAATTTTCCTGCCTCAGCACTCTAAGTGCTGGGATTTCAGGCCTGAGGAGCAGAGCCGAAACCAAATTGTTGTTTGGATTTTAAGAGAAAATTTCACTTTGTAGGTTGGGCAGTTCTCAAACTCTCAATTTCTCCTGAACCGCCTGCCTTATTTTCGAGGTGCCTGAATGACAGTCTCCTGTGATTCACTGTGCCCAGCCAGCAGAATTTATTGTGAGAAAATAAATCAGAGAGACTGTGATGGCACTGTGACTCACACCAGCAATCTTAGCACTCTGGGAGGCTGAGGTGGGTGGGTCACCTGAGGTCAAGTGTTCGAGGTCAGCCTGGACATATCGGTTAAAAATCACCTCACATAAAAAAGAAGAAAAACAAAAAGAAAAGTAATCAGACGGATGAGCATGTGCAACTGTAACAAAACCAAGTGCCAGATGACTCCATCCCCGGCCCCGCAATATTTTATGATGTACTGTTTTTCTGTGGTCACCATGGCCAGGGTGCAACAGTTTGATTTTTGCTTATTGCAACACCTGCCTTTTGGTTTCAAGCAATTTTTCTGCAATGACCTTAGAGTAGCTGTGGTTTCAGGTGTCCATACAACCACGTCCAGCTAACTTCCCATTTTAATTTTTTTGTACCTCAAATCTGTCTTTATTTGATTTCCACAAAGCAGCCACAAAAAAATTACGTAACGCTGCACCCCTTTACTGTTCATTTCTGTGCTGTGGTTTAGCTGGAATTTTGTGTAGCATCCCAATTTTAGTGCAGGTGCTTCCGAAGCAAGCAAATGCCATAACCGCCTCAGCTTTTTTATGTTTTTCTGTTTTTGTATTTTTTACAGGGACCATGATGTGCTGTGTCTTTCTACACCAGTCTCGAACCTGTGACCTCACAATCAGCCTGCCTCAGCATTCTAAGTGCTGGGATTAAAGGTCAGAGCTGTGGAGCCCAAACCAAACTGTGTTTTTGTTTTGAAGACAGAGTTTCAGCTTGTTGATTGGGCGGGTCTCGAACTTGCAACTTCTCATGATCTGCCCACCTTGATTTTGAAGAACCTGGATGACAGTTTCCCATGAGTCTTGGTGCCCAGCCGGCCGACTTCATTGTTATAAAAGAAATCAGAGTGAATGTGCTGGCACTGTGACTCACACTGGCAATCTTAGCATTCTGGGAAAATGAGGTGAGTGGGTCACATGAGGTCACGAGTTCCAGGACAGCCTGGGCATCCTGGTTAAAAATCAACTCACATATAGAAGAAAAAAGCTAAAAGAAAAGTAATCAGACAGATGAGTGTGTGCAATTGTAACAAAACCATGTGCATGGTGACTCGATGCTCAGCCCTGCCTTTTTTTATGATGTACGTTTTTTCTCTTGTTACCATTGCTGGGGTGCAAAAGTGAGATTTTTGCTTATTGCAACACCTTCATTTTGGGTTCAAGCAATTGATTTGCAATGCCCTTCAAGTAGCTGAAGTTACAGGTGTCTGCACCACCACGTCCAGCTAACTTTCTATTTTTATTATTTTTTACCTCAAATCTGACCTTGTGATTTCCAGAAAGCAGCCACAAGGAAAAAAGAATAATTACATAACGCTGCACCCATTTGCTGGTCATTTTTGTGCTGCAGTTGAGCCGTAATTCTGTGTAGTGTCCTAATTATAGTGTAGATGTTTTTGAAGTGAGCACATGTCATACCCACTTCAGCTTTTTTATGTTTTTCTATTTTTATGTTTTTTTTTTTTTTTTGCAGGGAGCAGGCTGTGCTGTGTCTTTTGAGGATAGTCTTGAACTTGTGACCTTACGATCTGCCCACCTCTTCATTCTACATGCTGGGATTACAGGCCTGAGCAGTGGAACCCAAACCAAATTGTGTTTTCATTTTAAAGACAAGGTTTCACCTTGTTGATCAAGCGGGTATCGAACTCGCAGCTACTCATGATCCACCCACCTTGTTTTCAAGGTGTCTGGAAGACAGTCTCCCATGAGTCTCGGTGCCCGGCTGGCAGATTTTATTGTTAAAAATAAGTAAAGAGAGACTGTGCTGGCACTGTGAGTCATACCAGCAATCATAGCACTCTGGGTTTCCTAGGTGGGTGGGTCAACTGAGGTCACCAGTTTGAGGTCAACCTGGGCATCCCGGTTAAAAATCACCTCACATAAAGAAGGAAAAAAGAAAAAAATATCATATAAATGAGTGTGTGAAATTGTAACAAAACCAGGTGCAGGGTGACTCCATCCTTGGCCCCATTTGTCTTTATGACGTACTGTTTCCCTCTTGTCACCTTGGTTGGGGAGCAACAGTGCGATTTTTGCTTATTGCAACACCTGCCTTTTGGGTTAAAGTGATTGTCCTGCAATGCCCTTCAAGTAGCTGTGGTGTCAGGTATCAGCACTAAGACGTCCAGATAACTTTCTATTTTTATTTTTTTGTACCTCAAATCTGTTTTTATTCGATTTCCACAAAGCAGCCACAAGGAAAAAAATAAATACGCAACGTTGCACACCATTGCTGGTCATTTTTGTGCTGCAGTTGAGCCAGAATTTTGTGTAGCATCCAAATTTTAGTGTAGTTCTGCCAAAGCGAGCACATGCAATACCTGCCTCAGCTTTTTCATGTTTTCCTGTTTTTGTGTTTTTTATAGGGAGAGGGCTGCACTGTGTCTTTTGAAGCCAGTCTCGAACCTGTGACGTCACCATCTACCCGCCTTGGTATTCTAAATGCTGGGATTACAGGCCTGAGCAGCAGAGCCCAAAGCAAATTTTGCTTTTGTTTTAAAGACGGGGTTTCCATTTTTTTGTGGGGTTGGTCTCGAAGTCGCAACTTCTCATGATTGTTTTCGAGGCATCTGGATGACAGTCTCTTGTGAGTCTTTGTGTCTGGCCGGCCGACTTTATTGTTTAAAAAAAATCAGAGAGACTGTGCCAGCACTGTGACTCACACCAGCAATCTTAGCACTCTTGGAGGCCAAAATGAGGGGGTCACCTGTGGTCATGAGTTCAAGGTCAGCCTGGGCATCCTGGTTAAAAATTACCTCACATGAAGGAAAAGAAATAGAAAAAGAAAAGTAATCAGACAGATTAGTGTGCAATTCTAACAAAACCATGTGCCTGGTGACTCCACCCCAGCCCCGCCTTTTTTTATGACGTTGTTTTTCCCTCTTGTCACCATGACCAGGGTGCAACAGTTTGATTTTTGCCTATTGCAACACCTGCCTTTTGGTTTCAAGCGATTGTTCTGCAATGACCTTCAAGTAACTGTGGTTGCAGGTGTCCACACAATGACGTCCAGCTAACTTCCTATTTTTTTTTGTTCCTCAAATTTATCTTTAATTGATTTCCACAAAGCAGCCACAAGAAAAAAAATAATTACGTAACACTGCACCCCTTTGTTCGTCATTTTTGCACTGCGCTTAAGCCAGAATTCTGTGTAGGGTCCCAATTTTAGTGTAGGTGCTGCCGAAGTGAGCACATGCCATACCCGCCTTAGCTTTTTTATACTTTTCTGTTTTTGTGCTTTTTATAGAAAGCAAGCTTTGCTGTGTCTTTTGAGGCCAGTCTCGAACCTGTGACCTCATGATCTGCCAGCCTCAACATTATAATTGCTGGAATTACAGGCCTGAGCAGCGAAGCCCAAACCAAATTGTGTTTTTGTTTTAAAGACGGGGTTTCACCTTGTTGGTCGGGCAAGTCTCAAACTCACATATTCTCATCATACGCCCACCTTCTTTTTGGGGTGCACGGATGACAATCCCCTGTGAATATTGGTGCCTGGCTGGCCGACTTTATTGTTATAAAAAAATCTGAGAGACTGTGCTGGCACTGTGACTCACACCAGCAATCTTAGCACTCTGGAAAGTTGAGGTGGGTGGGTCACATGAGGTCACGAGTTTGAAGTCAGCCTGGGCATCCCGGTTAAAAATCACCTCACATAAAGAAGGAGAAAAGAAGAAAGAAAAGTAATTAAACAGATGAGTGTGTGCAATTGAAACAAAACCAGGTGCTGGGTGACTCCCAGCCCGGTCTTTCTGTATGACGTCATAGTGTTTCTCTCTTTTCACCATGGCCAGGTGCAACAGTTCTATTATTGCTTATTGCAACACCTTCCTTTTGAGTTCAAGCAATTGTCTTGCAATGCCCTTCAAGTAGCTGAAGTTGGAAGTTTCTGCACCACCACGTCCAGCTAACTTCCTATTTTTATTTTTTTTGTGCCTCAAGTCTGTCTTTATTTGATTTCCACAAAGCAGCCACAAGAAACAAAAAATAATAATTACGTAACACTGCACTCTTCTGTTGATCATTTTTGCACTGCAGTTGAGCCGTGATTCTCTGTAGCTTCCCAATTTTAGTGTAGGTGCTTGCAAAGCAAGCACATGCCATACCTGCCTCATCTTTTATATGTTTTTCTGTTTTTTATAGGGAGTGGGCTGTGCTGTGACTTTTGATGCCAGTCTGCAACATGTGACCTCACGATCTGCCCACCTCGGCATTCTAAGTGCTGAGATTACAGGTCTGAGCAGCAGAACCCAAACCAAATTGTGTTTTTGTTTTAAAGGCAGGGTTTCACCTTGTTGGTCGGGTGAATCTCGAACTTGCAACTTCAAATAATCCACCCTCCTTGGTTTTGAGGTGCCTGGATGACAGTCTCCTGTAAGTCTCAGTGCCTGGCCTTCTGACATTATTGTTAAAATAGAAATCAGAGAGAACGAGTCGGCACTTTGACTCACACCAGCAATTTTAGCACTCTGGGAGACCGAGTTGGTTTGGTCACCAGAGGTTATGAGTTCGAGGTCAGCCTGGGCATCCCGGTTGAAAATCACATCACATAAAGAAGAAGATAAGAAAAATGAAAAGTAATCAGACAGATGAGTGTGTGCAGTTGTATCAAAACAAGGTGTTTGGTGATTCCACCCCCCCACCTTTCCTTACGACGTACTCTTTCCCTCTTGTCACCATGGCTGTGGTGCAACAGTGCGATTATTGCTTATTGCAACATCTGCTTTTTGGGTTCAAGTGATTTTTCTGCAATGCCCTTTAAGTAGCTAAAGTTGCAGGTGTTTGCACCACGACGTCCATCTAACTTTCTATTTTTATTGCTTTGTACCTCAAATCTGTCTTTATTTTATTTCCAAAAAGCAGCCACAAGGAAAAAAAATTACATTATGCTGCACTCCTTTGCTAGTAATTTTTGCGCTGTGGTTTAGCCGGAATTCTGTGTAGCGTCCCAATTTTTCTGTAGTTGCTGCCGAAGCGAGCACATGCCATACCCACCTTAGCTTTTTTATGTTTCTATGTTTTTTATATGGAGTGAAATATTCTGTGTCTTTTGAGGCCAGTTTCAAAACCGTGACCTCATAATTTGCTCGCATTGGCATTCTAAGTACTGGAATTACAGTCCTGAGCAGCGGAGCCCAAACCAAATTTTGTTTTCTATTTTAAGAGGGGGTTTCACCTTGTTTGTTGGGCGGGTATCAAACTCTCAACTACTCATGATCTGTTCGCCTTGTTTTTGAGGCGCCTGGATGACAGTCTCCCATGAGGCTCCGTGCCTGGCAGGCCGACTTTGTTGTTAAAAAAGAAATCAGAGAGACTGTGCCAGCACTGTGACTCAAACTAGCAATTTTAGCACTCTGGAAGGCTGAGGTTGGTGGGTCACCTTAGGTCATGAGTTCGAGGTCAGCCTGGGCAGCCTGCTTAAAAATTACCTCACATAAAAAAGGAGATAAGAGAGAGGTAATGTAATCAGACAGATGAGTGTGTGCATCTGTAAGAAAACAAGGTGCCCTGTGACTACATCCCCAGGCCCGCCTTTCTTTATGACGTACTGATTCCCTCTGGTCACCATGGCAGGGGTGCAACAGTGCTATTTTAGCTTATTGCATCACCTCCCTTTTGGTTTTAAGTGATTGTCCTGCAGTGTCCTTCAGGTAGCTGTGGTTGGAGGTGTCCGCAAAAGTATGTCCAGCTAACTTTCTGTTTGTATTTTTTTGTACCTCAAATTTGTCTTTATTCGATATCCACAAAGCAGCCACAAAAAAAACAAAATAATTACGTAACATTGCACCCCTTTGCTGGTCATTTTTTGCGCTGCGGTTAAGCAGGAATTCTGTGAAGCATCCCAATTTTAGTGTAGGTGCTGCTGAAGCGAGAACATGCCAGACCAGACTCAGCTTTTTTTGTGTTTTGATGTTTTGATTTTTTTATAGGGAGCAGGCTGTGCTGTGTCTTTTGAGGCCAGTCTCGAACCTGTGTCCTCACGATCTGCACATCTTGGCATTCTAAGTGCTGCAACTAAAGGCCTGAGCAGCGGAGCCCAAAGCAAATTGTGTTTTCGTTTTAAAAATGGGTTTTCACCTTGTTTGTCAGGTGGATCTCGAACTCACAACTTCTTATGATCAGCTTTCCTTATTTTTGAGGCACCTGGATGACAGTCTTTTGTGAGTCTTTGTGCCCAGCCGGCTGACTTTATTGTTAAGAAAAAAGCAGAGAGATTCTGGTGGCACTGTGACTCACACCAGCAATCTTAGCACTCTGAGAGGCCGAGGTGAGTGTGTCACCTGAGGTCACAAGTTCGAGGTCAGCTTGGGCATCCCGGTTAAAAATTACCTCACATAAAAAAGAAGATAAGAGAAAAGAAAAGTAATCAGACAGATTAGTGTTTGCAACTTTAACAAAACCAGGTGCCTTGTGACTCCATCCCCAGCCCAGCCTTTCTTTATGATGTACTGATTCCCTCTTGTCACCATAACCATGGTGCAACAGTGCTATTTAAGCTGATTGCAACACCTCCCTTCTGGTTTTAAGTGATTGTACTGCAATGCCCTTCAAGTAGCTGGGGTGGCATGTTTCCACACAACCATGTCCAGCAAACTTTCTATTTTTATTTTTTTGTACCTCAAATTTGTCTGTATTCAATTTCCACAAAGCAGCCACAAACAAAAAAAAAATTATGTAACGTTGCATACTTGTGCTGGTCATTTTTGTGCTGTGGTTAACGTGGAATTCTGCGTAGTGTCCCAATTTTAGTGTAGGTGCTGCTGAAGTGAGAACATGCCATACCAGCCTCAGCTTTTTTATGATTTTCTGTTTTGATGTTTTTATAGGGAGCGGGCTGTGTTGTTTCTTTTGAGATCAGTCTCGAACCTGTGACCTCATGATCTGCACATCTCGGCTTTCTAAGTGCTGAGATTACAGGCCTGAGCAGCAGATCCCAACGCAAATTGTGTTTTCATTTTAGAGATGAGGTTTCAACTTCTTTGTCAGGCGTGTCTTGAACTCGCAACTTCTCATGATTCACTTTCCTTGTTTTCGAGGTGCCTGGATGACAGTCTTCCATGAGTCTCCATGCCCAGCTGGCAGACTTTATTGTTAAAAAAAATTAGAGAGACTGTGCCAGCACTGTGACTCACACCAGCAATCTTAGCACTCTGGGAGGCTGAGGTGGGTGGGTCACCTGAGGTCACAAGTTCCAGATCAGCCTGTGCATCTCAGTTAAAAATTACCTCACATAAAAAAAGAGAAAATAAAAGTAATCAGACAGATAAGTGTGTGCAACTGTAACAAAACCAGAAGCTGGGTGACTCCATCCCCAGCCCCACCCTTATTTATGACATACAGTTTTTCTTATGTCACCGTGGCCGGGGTGAAACAGAGCTATTTTGCTTATTGCTACACCTCCCTTTTCGTTTCAAGCAATTGTCTTGCAATGCCCTTCAAATAGCTGGGGTGGCATGTTTCCACACAACCACGTCCAGCTAACTTTCTATTTTTATTATTTTGTACCTCGTCTTTTTATTTAATTTCCACAAAGCAGCCACAAAGAAAAAAAATGATTATGTAATTCTGCACATCTTTGCTGGTCATTTTTGAGCTGCTGTTGAGCCAAAATTCTGTGTAGAGTCCCAAATTTATTTTAAGTGCTGCCAAAGCGAGTACATGCCATAGGCGCATCATCTTTTTTATGTTTTCCTGTTTTTATGTTTTTTATTGGAAGCGGGCTTTGCTGTGTCTTTTGTGGCCACTCTCGAACCTGGGACCTCACAATCTTCCCGCCTCAGAATTCTAAATGCTTGGAATCCAGGTCTGGGCAGTGAAGCCCAACCCAAATTTTGTTTTTATTTTAAAGATGGGGTTTCACCTTGTTGGTCAGGCTGGTCTCGAACTCGCAACTTCTCATTATCTGCCCGCCTTGTTTTCGAGACGCCTGGATGACATCTCCTGTGAGTCTCCGTGCCCGGCCGGCTGACTTTATTGTTAAAAATAATCAAAGAGACAGTGCTGCCCCTGTTACTCACACCAGTAATCTTAGCACTATAGGAGGCTGAGGTAGGTGGGTCACCTGAGGTCACGAGTTCGAGGTCAGCCTGGGCATCCTGGCTAAAAATCACCTCAAATAAAGAAGAAGAAAAGAAAAAAGAAAAGTAATCAGAAAAATGAGTGTGTGCAATTGAAACAAAACCAGGTGGCGGGTGACTCCACCCCCCAGCCCCGCCTTTATTTATGACATATTGATTCCCTCTCGTCACCATGGCCAGGGTGCAGCAATGTGATTTTTGTTTATTGGAACACCTGCCTTTAGGGTTCAAGTGATTGTCCTGCAATGCCCTTCAAGTAGCACACAACCACGTCCAGCTAGCTTTCTATTTTTTTTGTACCACAAATCTGTCTTTATTTGATTTCCAGAAAGCAGCCACAAAGAAAAAATAATAATTACATAACACTGCACCCCATTGTTTGTAATTTTTGTGCTGCAGTTGAGCCGGAATTCTGTGTAGCATCTCAATTTTAGTGTAGGTGCTGCCGAAGCGAGCACATGCCATGCCCGCCTCAGTTTTTATATGTTTTTTTATGTTTTTTATAGGGAGCGGGCTGTGCTGTGTCTTTTGAGGCCAGTCTTGAACCTGTGACCTCATGATCTGCTTGCCTCAGCATTCTAAGTGCTGGGATTCCAGGCCTGAGCAGTGGAGCCCAAACCAAATTGTGTTTTTGTTTTAAAAAGGAAGTTTCACCTTGTTGGTCAGGCGTGTCTCAAACTCAAAACTTCTCATGATTCACCCGCCTTGTTTTCAAGGTGCATGGATGACAGTCTCCCGTGAGTCTTGGTGCCCAGCCGGCCGACTTTATTGTTTAAAAAAATCAGAGAAACTGCACTGGCACTGTGACTAACACCAGTAATTATAGCACTCTGGGAGGCTGAGGTGGGTGGGTCAACTGAGGTCATCAGTTCGAGGTCAGCCTGGGCATCCCAGTTAAAAATTACGTCACATAAAAAAGGAAAAAAGAAAAAAGAAAAGTAATTAGACAGATGAATGTGGGCAACTGTAACAAAACCAGGTGCTGGGTGACAATATCCCCAGCCCCGCCTTTCTTTATGACGCACTGTTTCCCTCTTGTCACCATGAAAAATGTGCAACAGTGCGATTTTTGCTTATTGGAACACATGACTTTTGGGTTCAAGTGATTGTCCTGCAATGCCCTTCAAGTAGCTGGGGTGTCAGATGTCTGCACCACCACGTCTAGCTAACTTACACTTTTTAGTTTTCTGTACCTAAAATCTGTCTTTATTTAATTTTCACAAAGCAGCCACAAGGAAAAAAAATAATTATGTAATGCTGCACCCCTTTGCTGGTCATTTTTGCGCTGCAGTTGAGCCGGAATTCTGTGTAGCATCCCAATATTAGTGTAGGTGCTGCCGAAGCAAGCACATCCCTACCCGCCTAAGCTTTTGATTTTTTTTTCTGTTTTTATGTTTTTTTTTAATAGGGAGTGGGCTGTGCTGTGACTTTTGAGGCCAGTCTCTAACCTGTGATCTCACAATCTAGGTGCCTCAGCATTCTAAATGCTGGAATTACAGGCCTGAGAATCAGAGCCCAAACCAAATTGTGTTTTCATTTCAAAGATGGGGTTTCACCTTATTTTTCAGGTGGGTCTCGAACTTGCAACTTTTCATGATCCACCTGCATTGTTTTAGAGGCACCTGGATGACAGTCTTCCATGAGTCTCAGTGCCCGGATGGCTGACTTTTTTGTTAAAAAAAATCACAGAGACTTTACCAGCACTGTGACTCACACCAGAAATCTTAGCACTCTGGGAGACAGAGGTGGGTTTGTCACTTGAGGTCAGGAGTTCGAGGTCAGCAGTTCGAGGTCAGCCTGGGTAACTTGGCTAAAAATTACCTCACATAAAGAAGTAGAAAAGGAATAGAAAAGTAATCAGACAGATGAGTGTGTACAATTGTAACAAAACCAGGTGCCTGGTGACTCCATCCCCGGCCCTGCCTTTCTTTATGATGTACTGTTTCCCTCTTGTCACCATGGCCTGGGTGCAACGGTGTGATTTTTGCTTATTGCAACACTTGCCTTTTGGTTTCAAGTGATTGTCCTGCGATGCCCTTCAGGTAGTTTAAGTTGCAGGTGTCTGCACCACCACGTCCAGCTAATTTTCTATTTTTATTATTTTTTTACCTCAAATCTGTCTTTATTTGATTTTCACAATCAGCCACAAAGAAAAAAAATAATTACATAATGCTGCACCTCATTTCTGGTCATCTTTGCACTGTGGTTGAGCCAAAATTTGGTGTATCATCCCAATTTTAGTGTAGGTGCTGCCGAAGCGAGCACATGCCATACCCGCCTCAACTTTTTTATGTTTTTCTCTTTTTATGTTTTTTATAGGGTGCAGCCTGTGCTGTGTCTTTCGAGGCCAGACGAACTTGTAACCTCATAATCTGCCTGCCTCAGCATTCTAAGTGCTAGAATTACAGGCCTGAGCAGCAAAGCCCAAACCAAATTGTATTCTCATTTTAAAGATGGGGTATCACCTTGTTGGTCGGGTGGGTCTTGCACTGGCATCTTCTCATGATCTGCCCACCTTGTTTTCGAGGCGCCTGGATGACTGTCTCCCGTGAGACTTGGTGCCCGGCCGGCTGACTTTATTGTTCAAAAATAAATCAGAGAGACTGTGCCAGGACTGTGAATCACACCAGCAACCTTAAGACTCGCGGAGGCCAAGGTGGGTGGGTCACCTGAGATCACGAGTTTGAGGTCAGCATGGTTAAAAATCACCTCACATAAACAAGGAGAAAAGAAAAAAAAGTAATCATACATATAAGTGTGTGCAATTGTAACAAAACCTGCTGCCGAGTGACTGCAAACTCGGCGTGGCTTCTTTTATGATGTACTGTTTCCCTCTTGTCACCATAGCTGGGGTGAAACAGTGTGAGTTTTGCTGATTGCAACACGTGCCTTTTGTGTTCAAGCGATTGTCCTGCAATGCCCTTCAGGTAGCTGAAGTTGCAGGTGTCCGCACCACCACGTCCAGCTAACTTCTTATTTTTATGACTTTGTACCTCAAATCTGTCTTTATTTTATTTTCACAAAGCAGCCACAATAAAAGAAATAATTATGTAATGCTGCACCTTTTTTGCTGGTCATTTTTGAGCTGTGGTTAAGCTGGAATTCTGTGTAGCATCCCAATTTTAGTGTAGGTGCTACCGAAGCGAGCACATGCCATACCCGACTCAGCTTTTTATGTTTTTCTGTTTTTTATAGGGAGCAGGCTGTGCTGTGTCTTTCGAGGTCAGTCTCAAACCTGTGACATCACGATCTTCCTGCCTCGGCACTCTAAGTGCTAGAGTTACAGGCCTTAGCAGCGAAGCCCAAACCAAATTATGTTTTCATTTTAAAAACAAGGTTTTACCTTGCTGGTCTGGAGGGTCTTGAACTCACAACTTCTCATAATCAACACCTTTTTTTTTCCAGGCGCCTGGATGACAGTCTCACATGAGTCTTGATGCCGGGCTGGCCAACTTTATTGTTAAAAAAAATCGGAGAGTCTGTGCTGGCACTGTGACTCACACCATCAATCTTAGCACACTGAGAGGCAGAGGTAGGTGGGTAACCTGTGGTCATGAGTTTGAGCTCAGACTGGGCATACATTTAAAAATCACCTCACATAAAAAAGGAGAAAAGAAACAAAAAAGTAATCATACTGATAAGTGTGTGCAATTGTAACAAAACCTGCTTCCGGGTGACTCCATCCCTGGCTTTGCCTTTCTTTATGACATACAGTTTCCCTCTTGTCATTATGGCCGGTGTGCAAAAGTGCAATTTTTGCTTATAGCAACACCTGCCTTTTGGATTCAAGCAATTGTCCTGCAATGCTTTTCAAGTAGCTAAGGTTGCAGGTGTCTGCACCACCACATCCAGCGTATTTTTTACGTTAATTTTTTTGTACCTCAAATCTGTATTTGTTTGATTTCCACAAAGCAGCCAAAAGGAAAAATTTTGTTACATAACTCTGCACCACGTTTATGGTCATTTTTGCACTGCGGTTGAGCCAGAATTCTGTGTAGCATCCTAATTTTAGTGTAGGTGCTGCCGAAGCGAGCTCAGGCCATACCCACCTTAGCTTTGTTATGTTTTTTTTGTTTTTATCTTTTTTTTTATAGAGTGGGCTGTGCTGTGTCTTTCAAGACCAGTGTTGAACGTGTGACCTAACGATCTTCTTGCCTTGGCATTCTAAATGCTTGGATTACAGGCCTGAGCAGCGAAGCCCAAACCAAATTGTGTTTTCATTTCAAAGACGAGGTTTCACCTTGTTCAGGCAGGTCTAGAAATTGCAACTTCTCATTATCCACTCGTCTTGTTTTCGAGGTGTCTGGATGACAGTCTCCCATGAGACTCGGTGCCTGGCCAGCTGACTTTATTGTTAAATAAGAAATCAGAGATAATGTGCCGGCACTGTGACTCACACCAGTAATCTTAGCACTCTGGAAGGCCAAGGTGGGTGGGTCACCTGAGGTCACGAGTTTGAGGTCAGCCTCAGCAACCTGGTTAAAAATCACTTCACATAAAAAAGAAGAAAAGAAGAAAGAAAAGTAATCAGAGAGATGAGTGTGTGTAGTTGTAACAAAACCATATACCGGGTGACTCCACACCCGGCCTCGCCTTTCTTTATGACATACACTTTTCCTCTTGTCACCTTGGCCGGGTTGAAAGAGTGCGATTTTTGCTTATTGCAACACCTGCCTTTTGGGTTTAAGCGATTTTCCTGCAATGCCCTTCAAGTAGATGTAGTTGCTGGTGTCTGCACCACCACGTCCAGCTAACTTTCTATTTTTATTTTTTTGGAACTCAAATCTGTCCCTATTTGATTTCCACAAAGCGGCCACAAGGAAAATAAATAAATAAATAACACTGCAATTTTTGCTAGTCATTTTTGCGCTGCGGTTGAACCGAAATTCTGTGTTGCATCTGAATATTAGTGTAGGGGCTGCCAAAGTGACTACATGCCATACACGCCTCAGCTTTTTCATGTTTTTCTGTATTTATGTATTTAATAGGGAGTGGGCTGTGCTGTGTCTTTCGAGGGCAGTCTCAAACCTGTGACATCACGATCTGCCCGCCTCAGCATTCTAAGTGCTGGGATTACCGGCCTGAGCAGCGAAGCCCAAACCAAATTGTGTTTTATTTTTAAAGATGGGGTTTCAACTTTTTGTTCAGGCAGGTCTCGAATTCATAACTTCTCATGATTTGCACACCTTGTTTTCGAGGCCCCTGGATCACAGTATCCTGTGAATCTCGGTGCCCAGCCAGCTGACTTTATTGTTAAAAAGGTAATCGGAGAGACTATGTCAGCACTGTGACTGACACCAGCAATATTAGCACTCTGCGAGGCCGAGGTGGGTGGATCACCTGAGGTCACTAGTTTGAGTTCAGCCTGGGCATCCCAATTATAAAGCACCTCAAATAAAAACAAAGAAAAGAATAAAGAAAAGTAATCAGACAAATGAGTGTGTGTAATTGTAACAAAACCAGGTGCTTGGTGACTCCATCCCCAGCCCCACCTTTTTTATTGACATACTGTTTCCCTCTTGTCACCATGGCCATGGTGCAACAGTGAAATTTTTGCTTATTGCAACACCTGCCTTTTAGTTTCAAGCTATTGTCCTGCAATGCCCTTCAAGTAGCTGAAGTTGCAGGTTTCCGCACAACCACGTCCAGCTAACTTTTTATTTTTATCATTTTGTACCTCATATCTGTCTTTATTTGATTTCCACAAAGCAGCCACGAGGAAAAAAAATAATTACATAATGCTGCATCCCTTTGCTGGTCATTTTTACACTGCAGTTTAGCCAGTATTCTTTGTAGCTTTCCAATTTTAGTGTAGGTGCTGCCAAAGTGAGCACATGCCATACCCAACTCAGCTTTTTTATGTTTTTATAAATTTTAAATGGAACGGGCTGTGCTGTCTTTCTAGGCCAGTCTCAAACTTGTGACCTCAAGGTCTACCCACCTCAGTATTTTAAGTGCTGGGATGACAGTCCTGAGCAGCGAAGCTGAAACAAAATTATGTTTTTCTTTCAAAGACAGCGTTTCACCGTGTTGGTCGGTCGGGTCTCAAACTCGCAACTTCCCATGATCTGCCTGCCTTGTTTTCCAGGTGCCTGGATGACAGTCTCCCGGGAATCTCTGTGCCTGGCCGGCCGACTTTATTGATATAAAAATAATCAGAGAGAGTGTGCCAGCACTGTGACTCATGCCAGCAATCTTAGCACTTTGGGAGGCCATGGTGGGTGGGTCACCTGAGGTCACGAGTTTGAGGTCAGCCTGGGCATCTCGATTAAAAATCACCTCACATAAAAATAATGAAAAGAAAAAAAGTAATCAGACAAATGAGTGTGTGCAATTGTAAAAAAAAACCAGGTTCTTGTTGACTCCATCCCCAGCCCCGCCTTTCTTAATGACGTACTGTTTTCCTCTTGTCACCATGGCCTGGGTGAAACTGTGCGATTTTTGCTTATTGCAACACCGCCTTTTCGGTTCAAGTGATTGTCCTGCAATGCCCTTTAAGTAGCTGAAGTTGCAGTTGTCTGCACCACCACGTCCATCTAACTTCCTATCTTTATTATTTTGTACCTCAAATCTGTCTTTATTTGATTTCCACAAAGCAGCCACAAGAAAAAAATAATTACATAATGCTGCACCCCTTTGCTGGTCATTTTTGCACTGTGGTTTAGCTGGAATTCTGCATAGCATCCCAATTTTAGTGTAGGTGTTGCCGAAGCGAGCACATGTCATACCTGCCTCAGCTTTTTTATGTTTTTCTGTTTTTCTGTTTTTTATAACAAGCGGTCTGTGCTGTGTCTTTTGAGGCCAGTCTCCAACCTGTGACCTCACGATCTGTCTGCCTCGGCATTCTAAGTGCTAAGATTAGAGGCCTGAACTGCGAAGCCCAAACCAAATTGTGTTTTTGTTTCAAAGACAGGGTTTCACATATTTGGTCGGGTGGGTCAAGAAGTCACAGCTTCTCAGGATTTGCGCACCTTGTTTTTGAGGCCCCTGGATCACAGTATCCTGTGAGTCTCAGTGCCTGGCTGGCCGACTTTATTGTTAAAAAGGTAATCGGTGAGACTGTGCTGGCACTGTGACTGACACCAGCAATCTTAGCACTCTGCGAAGCCAAGGTGGGTGGATCACCTGAGGTCACTAGTTTGAGGTCAGCCTGGGCATCCCGATTATAAATCACCTCAAATAAAAACAAAGAAAAGAATAAAGAAAAGTAATCAGACAAATGAGTGTGTGCAATTGTAACAAAACCAGGTGCTTGGTGACTCCATCCCCGGCCCCACCTTTTTTAATGACGTACTGTTTCCCTCTTATCACCATGGCCAGGGTGCAACAGTGAAATTTTTGCTTATTGCAACACCTTCCTTTTAGGTTCAAGCTATTGTCCTGCAATGCCCTTCAAGTAGCTGAAGTTGCAGGTTTCCGCAAAACCACGTCCAGCTAACTTTTTATTTTTATCATTTTGTACCTCATATCTGTCTTTATTTGATTTCCACAAAGCAGCCACGAGGAAAAATATAATTAAATAATGCTGCACCCCTTTGCTGGTCATTTTTACACTTTGGTTTAGCCAGAATTACTTGTAGCTTTCTAATTTTAGTGTAGGTGCTGCTGAAGCGAGCACATGCCATACCCGCCTCAGCTTTTTTATGTTTCTATGTATTTTATACGGAGTGAGCTGTGCTGTGTCTTTCTAGGCCAGTCTCAAACCTGTGACCTCACTGTCTGCTCAACTCCACATTTTAAGTGCTGGGATTACACTCCTGAGCAACAGAGCTGAAACCAAATTGTGTTTTTGTTTCAAAGACAGGGTTTCCCCTTGTTGGTCGGGCAGCTCTCAAACTCACAACTTCTCATGATCCGCCCACCTAGTTTTCAAGGCACCTGGATGACAGTCTCCTGGGAGTCTCGGTGCCCAGCTGGCTGACTTAATTTTTCAAAAATAAATCAGAAAGACTGTGCCGGCACCGTAACTCACACCAGCAATCTTAGCACACTAAGAGGTCGAAATGGCTGGGTCACCTGTGGTCACGAGTTCGAGGTCAGCCTGGGCATTATTATTAATTTATGCTGCACCTTTTTTCTGGTCATTTTTGTGCTACAGTTGAGCCAGAATTTTGTGTAGCATCCCAATTTTAGTGTAGGTGCTGCCAAAGCGAGCACATGCCATTCCCGCCTCAGCATTTTTATGTTTTTCTGTTTTTATGCTTTTTATAGGGAGCAGGCTGTGCTTTGTCTTCCGAGGCCAGTGTCGAACCTGTGATCTCACAATCTGCCCATTTTTGCATTCTATGTGTTGGGATTACAGGCCTGAGCAGCGAAGCCCAAACCAAATTGCGTTTTTTGTTTAAAGATGGGGTTTCACCTTGTTGGTCGAGCTGGTCTAGAACTCGCAAAATCTCATGATTTGCCCGCCTTGTATTCGAGGCCTCTATATCACAGTATCCTTTGAGTCTCGGTGCCCGGCTGGCTGACATTATTGTTAAAAAAGATATCAGAAGAAATTTGCTGGCACTCGGACTCACACCAGCAATCTTAGCACTCTGGGAGGCTGAGGTGAATGGATGAACTGAGGTCAAGGTTCGAGATCAGCCTGAACATCACAGTTAAAAATCACCTCACATAAAAAAGAAGAGAAGAAAGAAATGTAATCAGACAGATGAGTGTGGGAAAGTGTATCAAAATCAGGTGCCAAGTGACTCCACCCCCAGCCCCTCCTTTCTTTATGATGTATGGATTCCCTCTTGTCACCATGGCCGTGGTGCAACAGTGCAATTTTTGCTTATTGCAACACCTGCCTTTTGGGTTCAAGCGAATGTCCTGCAATGCCCTTCAAGTAGCTGTTGTTGCAGGTGTCTTCACCACCACGTCCAGCTAACTTCCTATTTTTATTATGTCGTATCTCAAATCTGTCTTTATGTGATTTCCACGAAGCAGCCACAAGAAAAAAATAATTAAGTAATGCTGCACCGATTTGTTGATCATTTTTGTGCTGCGGTTGAGCAAAAATTCTGTGTAGCATCCAATTTTGGTTTAGGTGCTGCCAAAGTGAGCACATGCCATACCCGCCTCAGCTTTTTTCTGTTTTACTATATTGATATTTTTTATAGAGAGCGGGCGGTGCTGTGTCTTTTGAGGCCAGTCTCTAACCTGTGACTTCAAGATCTTTCTGCCTTAGCATTTTAAGTGCTGGGATTACAGGCCTGAGCAGCGGAGCCCAAACCAAATGGTTTTCTCCTTTCAAAGATGGGGCTTCACCTTGTTTATAGGGCGGGTCTTGAACTCGCAACATCTCATGATCCTCCTGCCTGGATGACAGTTACCCGAAAGTCTGGGTGCCTGACCAGCCGACTTTATTGTTAAAAAGGTAATCAGAGAAACTCTGCTGGCACGGTGACTCACACCGGCAATCTTAGCACTCTTGGAGGCTGAGGTGGGTGGTTCACCTGAGGTCCCGAGTTTGAGGTCAGCCTGGGCATCCCGATTAAAAATCACCTCAAATTTTAAAAAAAAAGAAAAGAAAAGAAGTAATCAGACAAATGAGTGTGTGCAATTGTAACAAAGCCAGGTGCCCGGTGACTCCATCCCTGGCCCCGACTTTATTTATGACGTACTGTTTCTCTCTTGTCACCATGGCCAGAGTGCAACAGTGTGAATTTTGCTTATTGCAACACCTTCCTTTTAGGTTCAAGTGATTGTCTTTCAATGCCCTTTAAGTAGCTGAAGTTGCAGGTGTCTGCACCACCACGTCCAGCTAACTTCCTATTTTTATTATTTTATACCTCAAATCTTTATTAGATTTCAGCAAAGCAGCAACAAGGAAAAAATAATAATTACATAATGCTGCACCTTTTTGCTGGTCATTTTTGCTCTGTGGTTAAGCCGAAATTCTGTGTAGCATCCCAATTGTTGTGTAGGTTCTGCAGAAGGGAGAACATGCCATACGCACCTCAGCTTTTTTATGTTTTTTCTGTTTTAATGTTTTTTTTTTTTTGTATGGAGCAGGCTGTCCTGTGTCCTTTAAGGCCAGTCTCGAACCTGTTACCTCACGATCTTCCTGCATTGACATTTTAAGTGCTGAAATTACAGGCCTGAGAAGTGAACCCCAATCCAAATTGTGTTTTCATTTCGAGTGGGTCTAGAACTCGCAACTTCTCATGATCCGCCCACTTTGTTTTTGAGGCCCCTGGATAACAGTATCCTGTGAGACTTGGTGGCTGGCCAGCCGACATTATTGTTAAAAAAAATCAGAGATATTGTGCCGGCACTGTGACTCACACCAGAAATCTTAGCACTCTTGTAGGCCTAGGTGAATGGGTCACCCTAGGTCACAAGTTCAAGGTCAGCCTAAGCAGCCTGGTAAAAAATCACCTGAAATAAAAAAAGAGAAGAAAAGAAGGAAACGTAATCAGACAGATGAGTGTGTGCAATTGTAACAAAACCAGTTGCCGGCTGACTCCACCCTTGGCCTCACCTTTCTTTATGACATACTGTTTATTTTTTTGGTCACTATGGACATGGAGCAACAGTGCGATTTTTGCTTATTGCAACACCTGCTTTTTCGGTTCAGCAATTGTCCTGCAATGCCTTTCAAGTAGATGAAGTTGCAGGTGTCCACACCACCACATCCAGCTAACTTCCTATTTTTACTATTTCATACCTCAAATCTGTCTTTATTTGATTTCCACAAAGCAGCCACAAGAAAAAAAAATAATTATGTAACGCTGCACCCCTTTGCTGGTGATTTTTGCACTGTGGTTGAGCAAAAATTCTGTGTAGCTTCCCAATTTTAGTGTAGGTGCTGCCGAAGCGAGCACATGCCATACCCCCCTCAGCTTTATTATGTTTTCCTGTTTTTATATTATTTATATGAAGCGAGCTCTGCTGTGTCTTTTGAAACCAGTCTCGAATCTGGATTATGGTCTCCCATGAGTCTCGGTGCCTGGCCTGCTGACTTTATTGTCAAAAAGGTAATCAGAGAGACTCTATCGGCACTGTGACTAACACCAGCAATCTTAGCACTCTGAGAAGCTGAGGTGGGTGGGTCTCCTGAGGTCATGAGTTTGAGGTCAGCCTGGGCATCCCGATTAGAAATCACCTCACATAGAAAAAAAAAAAGAAAAAAGAAAAGTAATCAGACAAATGAGTGTGTGCAATTGTAACAAAACCTGGTGCTTGGTGACTTAACCCCCGGTTCCACCTTTATTTATGACGTACGGTTTCCCTCTAGTCACCATGGCTGGGAAGCAACAGTGTGACTTTTGCTTATTTCAACACCTGCTTTCTGGGTTCAAGCGATTGTTCTGCAATGCCCTTCAAGTAGCTGAAGTTAGGTGTCCACACGACCACGTACAGCTAACTTTCTATTTTTATTATTTCATACATCAAATCTGTCTTTATTTGATTTCATCAAAGCAGCCACAAAGAAATGTAATTACATATTGCTGCACCCCTTTGCTGGTCATTTTTGCACTCTGGTTAAGCCAGAATTCTGTGTAGTGTCTCAATATTAATGTAGGTGCTGCAGAAGTGAGCACATGCCATACCTGCCTCAGCTTTTTTATAATTTTTTGTTTTTATGTTTTTTGTACAAAGCGGGCTGTGCTGTGCCTTTCGAGGCCAGTCTTGAACCTGTGACCTTATGATCTGCCCGCCTTTTCATTTTAATTGCTGGGATTACAGACCTGGGTAGTGGAGCCCAAACCAAATTGTGTTTTTGTTTCAAAGACTGGGTTTCACCTTGTTGGTCGGGCCGGACTAGAACTCGCAACTTCTCATGATCCGCCTGTGTTAATTTCGAGGCCCCTGGATCACAGTATCCTGTGAGTCTCTGTGCCTGGCCAGCCGACTTTATTGTTAAAAAAAAAATCAGAGAGACTGTGCTGGCACTGTGACTCAAACCAGCAATCTTAGCACCTTGGAGGCCTAGGTGAATGGGTAACTGGAAGTCACGAGTACGAGGTCAGCCTGGGCATCCCGGTTAAATATCACCTGACATAGAAAAGAGAAGAGAAAAAGAAAAGGAATCAGACAGATGAGTGTGTGCAAGTGTTACAAAACCAGGTGCCAAGTGACTCCTTCCCTGGCCTCACCTTTCTTTATTACATACTGTTTCCCTTTTGTCACCATGGCCATGAAGCAACAGTGTAATTTTTGCTTATTGCAACACCTGCTTTTTGGTTTCAAGCGATTGTCCTGCAATGTCTTTCAAGTAGATGAAGTTGCAGGTGTCCGCACCACCACCTCTAGCAAACTTCCTATTTTTATTATTTCGTACCTCAAATCTGCCTTTATTTGATTTCCACAAAGCAGCCACAATGAAAAAAATAATTATGTAATGCTGCACCCCTTTGCTGGTCTTTGTTGCACTGCCGTTGAGCAAAAATTTTGTTTAGCCTCTCAATTTTAGTGTAGGTGCTGCCGAAGCGAACACATGCCATACCCGCCTCAGCTTTTTTATGTTTTTCTGTTTTTATGTTTTTTAAAAGGAGCGGGCTGTGCTGTGTCTTTTGAGGCCAGTCTCGAACCTGTGATCTCACAATCTGCCCGCCTTGGCATTTTAAGTGCTGGGATTACAGGCCTGAGCAGCCGAGTCCAAAGCTAATTTTGTTTTCATTTCAAAGACGGGGTTTCACCTTGTTGGTTGGGCGGGTCTCGAATCCTCATCTTCTACTGATCTGCCCACCTTGTTTTCGAGGCACCTGCATGACAATTTTCCGGGAGTTTCAGTGCCTGGCCAGCCGACTTTATTGTTAAAAAAGTAATCAGAGAGACTGTGCCAGCACTGTGACTCACACCCCCAATATTAGCACTCTGGAAGGCTGAGGTGGGTTGGTCACCTGAGGTAACAAGTTTGAGGTCACCCTGGGAATCCCAATTAAAAATCACCTCACATAAAAAAACAGAAAAGAAATAAGAAATGTAATCAGACAAATTATTCTGTGAAATTGTAACAAAACCAGGTGCCCGGTGACTCCATCCCTGGCCCCGCCTTTTTTTATGACCTACTGTTTCTCTTTTGCCACCATGGCCTGGGTGCAACAGTGCAATTTTTGCTTATTGCAACACCTGCCTTTTCGGTTCAAGCAATTGTCCTTCAACGCCCTTCAAGTAGCTGAAGTTGCAGGTGTCTGCACCACCACGTCCAGCTATCTTTCTATTTTTAGTATTTTGTACCTCAAGTCTGTCTTTATTTGATATAAACAAAGCAGCCACAAGGAAAAATAATAATTAAATAATGCTGCACCCCTTTGCTGTTTATTTTTGCACTGTGGTTAAGACCGAATTCTGTGTAACATCCCAATTTTAGGGTAGGTGCTGCAGAAGCGAGCACATGCCATACGCCCCTTAGCTTTCTTACGTTTTTCTGTTTTTTTTTTTTTTGTATGGAGCTGTTCTGTGTGTTTGGAGCTGTTCTGTGTGTTTTGAGGCCAGTCTCGAATCTGTGACCTCATGATGTGCCCGCCTCAGCATTTTAAGTGCTGGAATTACAGGCCTGAGCAGTGGAGCCTAAACTAAATTGTGTTTTTGTTTCAAAGACAGGGTTTCACCTTGTTGGTCATGTGGGTCTCGAACTCGCAACTTCTCATGATATGCCCACCTTGTTTTTGAGGCGCCTGGATGACATTCTCCCATGAGTCTTGGTGCCTGGCTGACCCACTTTATTGTTAAAAAGATAATCAGAGAGACTGTGCTGGCACTGTGACTAACACCAGCAATCTTAGCACTCTGGAAAGCTGAGGTGGGTAGATCACCTGAGGTCATGAGTTTGAAGTCAACCTGGGCATCCCGATTAGAAATCACCTCATAAAAAAAAGAATAACAAAATGTAATCAGACAAATGAGTGATTGCAATTGTAACAAAACCAAGAGACCGGTGACTCCATTCCCAGCCCTGCCTTTTTTTATGATGTACTGTTTCTCTCTTTCCGCCATGGCCGTGGTGCAACAGTGTGATTTTTGCTTATTGCAACACCTGTCTTTTAGGTTCAAGCGATTGTCCTGCAATGCCCTTCAAGTAGCTGAAGTGGCAGGTGTCTGCACCACCATGTCCAGCTAAGTTTCTATTTTTATTATTTTATACCTCAAATCTGTATTTATTAGATTTCAACAAAGCAGCAACAAGAAAAAAATAATGATTACATAATGCTGCACCCCTTTGCTGGTCATTTTTGCACTAGGGTTAAGCCAAAATTCTGTGTATGACCCCAATTTTTGTCTAGGTGCTGCAGAAACGAGCACATGCCATACGCACCTCAGCTTTTTATGTTTTTTTGCTTTAATGGTTTTTTTTGTATGGAGCAGGCTGTGCTGTGTCCTTCAAGGACAGTCTCGAACCTGTGACCTCACGATCTTCCCCCCTTGGCATTTTAAGTGCTAGAATTACAGGCCTGAGAAGCGGACCCCAATGCAAATTGTGTTTTCGTTTCAAAGACGGGGTTTCACCTTGTTGGTCAAGTGGGTCTTGAACTCGCAACTTCTCATGATTCACCCACCTTGTTTTCAAAGCCCCTGAATTACAGTATCCTGTGAGTCTCGGTGGCTGGCCGACTTTATTGTTAAAAAAAATCAGACATATTGTGCCGGTACTGTGACTCACACCAGCAATCGTAGCACTCTTGTAGGCCTAGGTGAATGGGTCACCTGAGGTCACGAGTTCGAGGTCAGCCTGAACATCCTGGTAAAAAATTACCTGAAATAAAAAAAGGAATAAAAGAAAGAAAAGTAATCAGACAGATGAGTGTGTGCAATTTTAACAAAACAAGGTGCCGGCTGACTCCACCCTTGGCCCCGCCTTTTTTATGATGTACCGTTTTTTTTTGTCACTATGGCCATGGAGCAACAGTACGATTTTTGCTTATTGCAACACCTGCTTTTTGGGTTCAAGCAATTGTTGTGCAATGCCTTTCAAGCAGATGAAGTTGCAGGTGTTCACACCACCATGTCCAGTTAACTTTCTATTTTTATTATTTTGTACCTCAAATTTGTCTTTATTTGATTTCCACAAACTAGCCACAAGAAAAAAAAAACATTTACGTAACACTGCACCCTTTTGCTGGTCATTTTTGCGCTGTGATTGAGCTGGATTTTTGTGTAGTATCGCAATTTCAGTGTAGGTGTTGCCGAAGCAAGCACATGCCATGCCCGCCTCAGCTTTTTTATATTTTTCTGTTTTTATGTTTTTTTTTTAATAGGGAGCGGGCTGTGCTGTGTCTTTTGAGGCCAGTTTCGAACCTGTGACCTCACGATCTGTTCGCCTCGGCATTATAAGTGCTGGGATTACAGGTCTGAGCAGTGAAGCCCAAACCAAATTGAGTTTTTGTTTTAAACACAGGGTTTCACACTGTTGCTCAGGCTGGTCTTGAACACACAACTTCTCATGATCTGCCCGCCTGGTTTTCCAGGTGCCTGGTTGACAGTCTCCCGTGAGTCTCAGTACAAAGCTTGCTGACTTTATTGTTAAAAAAGAAATCAGAGACTGTGCTGGCACTGTGACTCACACTAGCAATCTTAGCACTCTGGAAGACTGAGGTGGGTGGGTCACCTGAGGTCACAAGTTCGAGGACAGGCTGGGCATCCCGGTTAAAAATCAACACACATAAAGAAAGAGAAAAGAAAAAAGAAATGTCATCAGACAGATGAGTGTGTGCAATTGTAACAAAACCAGGTGCTGAGTGGCTCCATACTCGGCCTTGCCTTTTTTTATGACGTACGGTTTCCCTCTTGTCACTATGGCCCGGGCACAACATTGCTATTTTTGCTTATTTCCACACCTGCATTTTGGGCTCAAGCAATTGTAATGCAATGCCCTTCAAGTAGCTGAATTTGGAGGTGTCCGCACAACCACATCCAGCTAACTTTCTATTTTTATTATTTTTTACCTCAAATCTGTCTTTATTTGATTTCTGCATAGCAGCCAAAAGAAAAAAACAAAATTAAGTAATGCTGCACCTCTTTGCTGGTCATCTTTGCGTTGAAGTTGAGCCGAAATTCTCCTTAGTGTTCCAATTTTAGTATAGGTGCTGCCAAAGCGAGCACATGACATACCCATCTCAGCTTTTTTATGTTTTTCTGTATTGATGTTATTTATAGGGACTGGCCTGTGCTGTCTTTTGAGGCCAGTCTCAAATCTATGACCTCACGAGCTGCCCACCTTGGCATTCTAAATTCTGGAATTACAGGCCTGAGCAGCGAAGCCAAAACCAAATTGTGTTTTCATTTCAAAGACGAGGTTTCACCTTGTTAGTCGAGTGGTTCTCGAACTCGCAACTTCTCATGATTCGCCCACCTTGTTTTTGAGGCGCCTGGATGACAGTCTCCCAGGAGTCTCGGTTCCCAGTCGGCCGACATTATTGTTAAAAAATAATGAGAGAGACTAAGCCGGCACTGTGACTCACACCAGCAATATTAGTAATCAGGGAGGCCAAGGTGAATGGGTGACATGAGGTCATGAGTACGAGGTCAGCCTGGGCATCCCAGCTAAAAATCACCTCACATAAAAAAGGAGAAGAGAAGAAAGAAATGTAATCAGACAGATGAGTGTGTGCAATTGTAACAAAACCAGGGGCAGGGTGACTCCAACCCCGACCCTGCCTTTCTTTATGACATACTGTTTCCCTCATGTCACCATGGCTGGAGAGCAACAATGCGATTTTTGCTTATTGCAACACCTGCTTTTTGGGTTCAAGCGATTGTCCTGCAATGCCCTTCAAGTAGCTGAAGTTGCAAGTGTCCACACCACCACGTCCAGCTAACTTTCTATTTTTATTATTTTGTACCTCAAATCTGCCTTTATTTGATTTCCACCAAGCAGCCACAAGAAAAAAAAATATAATTACGTAATGTTGCACCCCTTTGCTGGTCATTTTTGTGCTGTGGTTGAGCAAAAATTTGGTGTAGCGTCCCAATTTTAGTGTTGGTGCTGCCGAAGCGAGCACATGCCATACCCGCCTCAGCTTTTTTATATTTTTCTATTTAGATGTTTTTTATAGAGAGCGGGCTGTGCTGTGTCTTTCGAGGCCAGTCTCGAACCTGTGACTTCATTATCTTTCTGCCTTGGCATTTTAAGTGCTGGGATTACAGACCTGAGCAGCGGAGCTCAAACCAAATTGTGTTTTTATTTCAAAGACGGGGTTTCACCTTGTTGGTCAGGCGGGTCTTGAACTCGCAATTTCTCACCATCTGCCCACCTTGTTTTGAGGCGTCTGGATGACAGTCTCCTGGGAGTCTTGGTGCCTGGCCGGCTGACATTATTGTTAAAATTAATTGGAGAGACTGTGCCAGCACTGTGACTCACACCAGCAATCTTTGCATTCTGGGAAACTTAGGTTGGTGGGTCACCTGAGGTCACGAGTTTGAGGTCACCCTGGGCATCCTGATAAAAAATCACCTCACATAAAAAAAAAAAAGAAAAGAAAAAAGAAATGTAATCAGACAAATAAATGTGTGCAATTGTAACAAAACTAGGTGCCCGGTGACTCCATCTCCAGCCTTGCCTTTCTTTATGATGTACTGTTTCCCTCTTGTCACCATGGCTGGGGTGCAGCAGTGCAATTTTTGCTTATTGCAACACCTGCCTTTAGGTTCAAGCGATTGTCCTGCAATGCCCTTCCAGTAGCTGAAGTTGCAGGTGTCCACACCATCAAGTCCAACTAACTTCTTATTTTTATTATTTTGTACCTCAAATCAGTCTTTATTTGATTTCAACAAAACAGCCTAAAAAAATAATTACATAATGCTGAACCCCTTTGCTGGTCATTTTTGCACTGTGGTTAAGCCAGAATTCTGTGTAGTGTAGCAATTTTAGTGTAGGTGCTACCGAATCAAGCACATGCTATACCCGCCTCAGCTTTTTTATGTTTTTCTGTTTTTAAGTTTATTGTACAGAGCGGGCTGCACTCTGTCCTTTGAGTCCAGTCTTGAACCTGTGACCTCAATATCTTCCCGCCTTGGCATTTTAAGTGCTGGGATTACAGGCCTGAGCAGCGAAGCCCAAACCAAATTGTGTTTTCATTTCAAAGATGGTGTTTCACCTTGTTGGTCCAGCGGGTCTAGATCTCACAAATTCTTGTTATCCGCCCACCTTATTTTCGAGGCCCCTTGATCACAGTATTCTGTGAGTCTCAGTGCCCTGCATGACGACTTTATTGTTAAAAAAGGAATAAGAAAGTCTGTGCTGGCACTGTGACTCACAACAGCAATCTTAGCACTCTTGGAGGCCTAGGTGAATGGGTCACCTCATGTCATGAGTTCAAGGTCAGCCTGGGTATCCCGGTTAAAAATCATCTGACATAAATGAAGGGAAGAGAAGAAAGAAAAGTAATCAGACAGATGAGTGTGTGCAATTGTAACAAAACCAGGTGCTGGATAATTCCACCACTAGCCCCAACTTTCTCTATGCCATATTGTTTTCCTTTTTTCACCATGATCGTGGAGCAACAGTGCGATGTTTGCTTATAGCAACACCTACCTTTTGGGTTCAAAAGATTGTCCTGCAATGCACTTCAAGTAGATGAAGTTGCAGGTTTCCACACCACCACGTCCAGCTAACTTTCTATTTTTATTATTTCGTACCTCTAATCCGTCTTTATTTGATTTCCACAAAGAAGACACAAGGAAAAAAAATAATTACATAATTACATAACGCTGCACCCCTTTGCTGGTCATTTTTGCGCTGCGGTTGAGCAAAAATTCTGTGTAGGGTCCCAATTTTAGTGTAGGTGCTGCTGAAGCAAACACATGTTATACCCGCCTCAGCTTTTTTATGTTTTTCAGTTTTAATGTTTTTAATAGGGAGCGGGCTGTGCTGTGTGTCTTGAGGCCAGTCTCAAACCTGTGACCTAATGATCTGCCAGCCTTGGGATTTTAAGTGCTGGGATTACAGGCCTGAGCAGCGGAGCCCTAACCAAATTGTGTTTTTGTTTCAAAAATGGGGTTTCACCTTGTTGGTTGGGCGGGTCTCGAACTCGCAACTTCTCATGATCCGCCTGCCTTGTTTTTGCGGTGCCTGGATGACAGTCTTCCAGGAGTCTCGGTGCTCAGCCGGCCGACTGTATTGTTAATAAAGTAATCGAAGTGATTGTGCCAACACTGTGACTCACACCAGCAATCTTAGCACTCTGGGAAGCGGAGGTGGGTGGGGCACCTGAGGTCATGAGTTTTAGGTCACCCTGGGCATTCCAATTAAAAATTACCTCACATAAAGAAAAAAAAAAAAGAAAAGTAATCAGACAAATGAGTTTGTGCAATTGTAAAAAAACTAGGTGCCGGGTGACTTCATCCTCAGCCCCGCCTTTCTTTATCATGCTCTTTTTCCCTCTTGTCACCATGATCGGGGTGCAACAGTGCGATTTTTGCTTATTACAACACCTACCTTCTGGGTTCAAGCAATTGTCCTGCAATGCCCTTTAAATAGCTGAATTTGGTGGTGTTTGCACCACCACGTTCAGCTCACTTCCTATTTTTATTATTTTGTACCTCAAATCTGTCTTTATTTGATTTCCACTAAGCAGCCACAAAGAAAAAAAAATAATTACGTAATGCTGCACCATTTTTCTGGTCATGTTTGCACTGCGGTTGAGCCAGAATGCTGTGTAGTGTCAATTTTACTGTAGGTGCTGCTGAAGCGAGTAAGTGCCATACCCGCCTCACCCTTATTATGTTTTTCTGTTTTTATGTTTTTTTATAGGGATTGGGCTTTGCTGGATCTTTCGAGGGCATTCTCGAACCTGTGACCTCATGATCTGCCCACCTCATCATTTTAAGTGCTGGGATTACAGGCCTGAGTAGCAGAGCTTCAACCAAATTATATTTTCCTTTTAAAGACAAGGTTTCACCTTGTTGTTCTGGCGGGTCTCGAACTTGCAAATTGTCATGATTCACCCGCCTTGTTTTTGAGGCGCCTGGATGACAGTCTTCTGGGAGTCTTGTTGTTTGGCCAGCTGACTTTATTGTTATAAAAGAAATCAGAGAAACTGTGCCAGCACTGTGACTCACACCAGCAATTTTAGCACTCTGTGAGGCTGAGGTGGGTGCATCACCTTAGGTCACGAGTTTTAGGTCACCCTGGGCATCCCGGTTAAAATCACCTCACATAAAGAAAGAGAAAAGAAAATAGAAAAGTAATCAGACAGATGAGTGTGTGCAATTGTAACAAAACCAGGAGCCAAGTTACTCCACCTTTGACCTTGTTTTTTCTTATGAGATACTGTTTTTCTCTTGTCACCATGGCCAGGGTGCAATAGTGGGATTTTTACTTATTGCATCATTTGCCTTTTGGGTTCAAGCGATTGTCCTCCAATGCCCTTCAAGTAGATGAAGTTGCAAGAGTCTCCACAACCACGTCCAGCTAACTTCCTGTTCTTATTTTTTTGTAACTCAAATCTGTCTTTATTTAATTTCCACAAAGCAGCTACAAGGAAAAAAAATAATTATGTAACGCTGCACCCCTTTGCTGGTAAATTTTGTGCTGTGGTTTAGCCCAAATTCTAGTGTAAAGCATCCCAATTTTAGTGTAGGTGCTGCCAAAGCGAGCACCTGCCATGCCCGCATCAGCTTTTTTATGTTTTTCTGTTTTTATATTTTTTATAAGGAGCAGGTTTTGCTTTGTCTTTCTAGGCCAGTCTCAAATCTGTGACCTCACAATCTGCCCGCCTCAGCATTCTAAGTGCTGGAATTACAGACCTGAGAAGATGAGCCAAAACCAAATTGTGTTTTTGTTTTAGAGATGGGATTTCAACCTGTTGGTCGGGCTTGTCTCAAACTCACAACTTCTCATAATCCGCCTGCCTTGTTTTCCAGGCGTCTGGATGACAGTCTTCCGTGAGTCTCTGTGCCTGGCCTGCTGACTTTATTGTTAAAAAAAAATCAAAAAGACTGTGCTGGCACTGTGACTCACACCAGCAATCTTAGCACTCTGGGAGGCTGAGTTGGGTGGGTCACCTGAGGTTACAAGTTCGAGGTCAGCCTGGGCATCCCAGTTAAAAATCACCTCAAACAAAGAAGGAGAAAAAAAAAAAGTAATCAGACAAATGAGTGTGTGCAATTGAAATAAAACCAGGTGCCGGGTGACTCCACTGCTGGCCCCGCCTTTCTTTATGACGTAGTTTTTCTCTTGTCATCATGGCTGAAGTGCAACCGTGCAATTTTGCTTATTTCAACACCTGCATTTTGGGTTCAAGCGATTGTTCTGCAAAGCCCTTCAAGTAGCTGGGGTTGCAGGTGTCTGCACTACCACGTCCAGCTAACTTCCTATTTTTATTTTTTTTTGTACCTCAAATCTGTCTTTATTGATTTCCACAAAGCAGCCACCAGGAGAAAAATTAATTATGTAACACTGCACCCCTTTGCTGCTAATTTTTGCACTGAGGTTGAGCCGAAATTTTTGTAGTGTCCCAATTTTAGTGTAGGTGCTGTTAAAGTGAGCATATGTTATATCCCCCCAGCTTTTTTATGTTTTTCTGTTTTTATTATTTTACAGGGAGCAGGCTGTGCTGTGTCATTCAAGGCCAGTATTGAACCTGTGATTTCACAATCTGCCCACCTCGGCATTCTTAGTGCTGGGATTACAGGCCTGAGCAGCAGAGCCAAAATCAAATTCTGTTTTCGTTTCAAAGATGGGGTTTCACCTTGTTGGTCATGCAGGTCTCAAACTCACAACTTCTCATGAATTGTTCTCCATGTTTTCGAGGCGCCTGGATGACAGTCTCCCATGAGTCTTGGTGCCCGGCCGGCCGACTTTATTGTTAAAAAAGAAATCAGAGAGACTCTGCTGGCACTGTGACTGACACCAGCAATCTCAGCACTCTGGGAAGCCGAGGTGGGTGGGTCACCTGAGTTCATGAGTTTGAGGTCAAGCTGGGCATCATGATTAAAAATCACCTCACATAAAGGAGAAAAGAAAAGGAAAAGTAATCAGACAGACGAGTGTGTGCAATGGTAACAAAACCAGGTGCTGTGTGACTCCACATCCAGTCCCGCTTTTCTTTATGATGTAATTTTTTCCTCTTGTCACCATGGCCAGGGTGCAAGAGTGCGACTTTTTTTATTGCAACACTTGCCTTTTTGGTTCAAGCGATTGTCCTGCAATGCCTTTCAAGTAGCTGTGATTGCAGGTGTTCACAGCGCCACATTCAGCTAACTTCCTATTTTTATTTTTTTCCTCAAAACTGTCTTTATTTGATTTCCACAAAGCAGCCACAGAAAAAAATAATTACGTAATGCTGCACCCCTTTCCTATTCTTTTTTGCGCTGCAGTTGAGCTGGAATTCTGTGTAGCATCCCAATTTTAGTGTAGGTACTGCCGATGTGAGCACATGCCATACCCGCCTCAGCTTTTTATATGTTTTTCTGTTTTTAGGTTTTTTATACGGAGTGGGTTTTGCTGTGCCTTTGAGGCCAGTCTCGATCCTGTGACCTCATGATCTGCCCGCCTCAGCATTCTTATTGCTGGGGTTACAGGCCTGAGCAGTGAAGCCCAAATCAAATTATAATTTTGTTCTAAAGACGGGGTTTCACCTTGTTGGTCGTGCGGTTCTCGAACTCCCAACTTTTCATGATCCACCCGCCTTGTTTTTAAGGTGCCTGGATGACAGTCTCCTGTGAGTCTCAGTGCCTGGCCAGCCGACATTATTCGTAAAAAAGAAATCAGAGAGACTGTGCCGGTACTGTGACTCACACCAGCAACCTTAGCACTCTGAGAAACCGAGGTGTGTGGGTTACTGGAAGACACGAGATCGAAGTCAGCCTGGGCATTCTGGTTAAAAACTACCTCACATAAAAAAGAAGAAAAGAAAAAAAAAGTAATCAGACAAATGAGTTTGTGCAATTGTAACAAAACCAGTTGCCAAGTGACTCCACACCAGGCCCTGCCTTTGTTTATGACATACGGTTTTCCTCTTGTCACCATGGCCGGGGTGCAAGAGTGTAATTTTTCTTTATTGCAACACCTGCCTTTCGGGTTCAAGTGATTGTCCTGCAATGCCCTTCAAGTAGCTGTAGTTCCAGGTGTCTGAACCACCACTTCCAGCTAACTTCCTATTTTTATATTTTTGTACCTCGAATCTGTCTTTATTTGATTTCCACAAAGCAGCCACAAGAAAAAAAATAATTACCTAATGCTACACCCCTTTTCTAGTCATTTTTTCTCTGCAGTTGACCCTGAATTCTGTGTAGTGTCCCAATTTTAGTGTAGATGCTGCCGAAGCGAGCACATGCCATATGCACCGCAACTTTTTTATGTATTTTTTTTCATGTTTTTTATAGGAAGCGGGCTATGCTTTGTCTTTCGAGGTCAGCCTTGAACCTGTGACCTCACAATCTTCCCACCTCAGCATTTTAAGTGCTGGGATTACAGGCCTTAGCAGCAAAGCCCAAACCAAATTGTGTTTTCATTTTCAAGATGGGGCTTTACCATCTTTAAAGGAAAAGTAATCAGACAAATTGGTGTCTGCAATTGTAACAAAACCAGGTAAGGCGGGTCTCGAACTCACAACTTCTCATGATCTACCCACCTTGTTTTTGAGGCACCTGGATTACAGTCACCCGTGAGTCTCAGTGCCCGGCTGGTGGACTTTATTGTTAAAAAAGAAAGAGAGACTATGCCGGCACTGTGATTCACACCAGCAATCTTACCACTCTGGAAGGCCGAGGTGGTTGGGTTACCTGAAGTCATGAGTTTGAGGTCAGTCTGGGCATCGCTGTTCTAAATCACCTCACATAAACAAAGAGAAGAGAAAAAGAAAAGTAATCAGACAAATTGGTGTTTGCAATTGTAACAAAACCAGGTGCCAGGTGACTCCAACCCCGGCCTTGCCATTCTTTATGACATACTGTTTTCCTCTTGTCACCATGGCCGGGGTGCAACAGTGTGATTTATGCTTATTGCAACACCTGCCTTTTGGGTGCAAGCGATTGTCCTGCAATGCCCTTCAAGTAGTTGAAGTTGCAGGTGTTGGCACCACCACATCCAGCTAGCTTTTTATTTTTATTTTGTACCTCAAATCTGTCTTTATTTGATTTCCATAAAGCAGCCACAAGGAATAAAAATAATTATGCAACGCCACACATTTTTGCTGGTCATTTTTGCTCCTGTGGTTGAGTCGGTATTCTTTCTAGTGTCCAAATTTTAGTGTAGGTGTTGCCGAAGCGAGCATGTGATATACCCACCTCAGCATTTTTATGTTTTTTTGTTTTTATGTTTCTTACAGGGAGCGGGCTGTGCTGTGTCTTTTGAGGCCAGTCTCGAAACTGTGACCTCACGATCTGCCCGCCTTGGCATTTAAAGTGCTGGGATTAAAGACCTGAGCAGCAGAACCCAAACCAAATTATAATTTCTTTTCAAAGACGGGGTTTCACCTTGTTGGTCGGGCTGGTCTTGAACTCTCAACTTCTCATGATTCGCCCACCTCATTTTAGCGGGCCCTGGATGACAGTCTCCCATGAGTCTTGGTGCCCAGCCTGCCGACTTCATTGTTAAAAAAATCAGACAGTCTGTGCTGGCACTGTGACTCACACCAGCAAACTTACTCTGAAAAACTGAGGTGGGTGAATCACCTGAGGTCACGAGTTCGAGGTCACCCTGGGCATTTCAGCTCAAAATCACCTCACATAAGGAAAGAGAAATGAAAAAGAAAAGTAATCAGAAAGATGAGTTTTTGCAATTTTAAAAAAACCAGGTGCCGGGTGACTCCACTCCTTTCCACACCTTTCTTTATAATGTAGTTTCCCTCTTGTCACCATGACCGGGGTGCAACAGTGTGATTTATGCTTATTGCAACACCTGCCTTTCAGATTCAAGCGATTGTCCTTAAATGCCCTTCAAGTAGCTGAAGTTTCAGGTGTCTGAATCACAACGTCCAGATAACTTCCTATTTTTAAATTTTTTACCTCAAATATGTCTTTATTTGATTTCCACAAAGCAGCCTTCAAGGAAAAAAAAGAATTACGTAATGCTGCACCCCTTTGCTGGTTATTTTTCCACTGCAGTTGATCCAGAATTCTGTGTAGTGTTCAAATTTTAGTGTAGGTGCCGCTGAAATGAGCAAATGCCATACCCGACTCAGCTTTTTTATGCTTTTTGTTTTTTAAGCTTTTTATAGGGAGCGGGCTGTCCTGTGTCTTTCGAGGCCAGTCTCAAACCTGTGACTTCATGGTCTGCCCACCTCAGCATTATAAGTGCTGGGATTACAGGCCTGAGCAGCAGAGCCCAAACCAAATTGTGTTTTCATTTTAAAGATGGAGTTTCACCTTGTTGGTCGTGCGGGTCTCGAACACATAACTACTCATGATTTGCCCGCCTTGTTTTTCAGGCGCCTAAATGACAGTCTCCAGTGAGTCTCAGTTCCCGGCAGGCCGACTTTATTGTTAAGAAAAAATCAGAAAGACTGTGCCTTCACTGTGACTCACACCAGCAATCATAGCACTTGGGGAGGCCAAGGTGGGTGGGTCACCTGAGGTCACAAGTTCGAGGTCACCCTGGGCATCCTGGTTAAAAATCACCTCACATAAAGAAGGAGAAAAGAAAAGATAAAAGTAATCAGAAAGAAGAGTGTGTGTAGTTGTGACAAAACCAGGTGCAGGGTGACTACACCCCCGGACCTGCCTTTTTTTATGATGTACTGTTTCCCTTATTTCACCATGGCTGGGGTGCAACAGTGCTATTTTTGCTTATTGCAACACCTGCCTTTTGGGTTCAAGCGATTGTCCTGCAATGCTCTTCAAGTAGCTGAAGTTGCAGGTGTCCACACACCAAGTCCAGCTAACTTTCTATTTTTATTATTTTGTTTATCAAATCTGTCTTTATTTGATTTCCACAAAACAGCCATAAAAAAGCAATATATATATGCAATGCTGCACCCTTGTGCGGGTCATTTTTGGGCTGCAGTTGAACGAAAATTCCGTGTAGCATCCCAATTTTAGTGTAGGTGCTGCCGATGTGAGCACATCCCATACTCGCCTCAGCTTTTATTTATGTTTTTCTGTTTTTATGTTTTTTATAGGGAGCGGGCTGTGCTGTGTCTTTTGAGGCTAGTCTTGAACCTGTGACCTCATGATCTGCCCACCTCAGGATTAAAAGTTTTGGGATTACACACCAGAGCAGCGGAGCCCAAACCAAATTGTGTTTTCATTTTAAAGATGGGGTTTCATCTTGTTGGTCGGGCGGGTCTTGAACTCACAACTCCTCATGATCGGCCTGCCTTGTTTTCGAGGTGCCTAAATGACAGTCTCTGGTGAGTCTTGGTGCCCAGTGGGCTGACTTTATTGTTAAAATAGAAATCAGAGAGACTGTGCCTTCACTGTGACTCACACCAGCAATTTTAGCACTTTTGGAGGCCGAGGTGGGTGGGTCAACTGAGGTCAAGAGTTCGAGGTCAGTCTGGGCATCCTGGTTAAAAATCACCTCACATAAAGAAGGAGAAAAGAAAAGAGAAAAGTAATCAGAAAAAAGAGTGTGTGCAAGTGTAACAAAACCAGGTGCCGGGTGACTCAGCCCCCGGCTTTGGCTTTTTTTATGATGTACATTTTCCCTCTTGTCACCATGGTCGGGCTGCAACACTGCAATTTTTGCTTATTGCAACACCTGCCTTCTGGGTTCAAGCGATTCTTTTGCAATGCCCTTCAAGTACATACGTTTGCAGGTGTCCACACCACCACATCCAGCTAACTTCTTATTTTTATTTTTTTTACCTCAAATCTGTTTTTATTTGATTTCCACAAAGCAGCCACAAGAAAAAACAATAATTATGTAATGCTGCACCAATTTGCTGGTCATTTTTGCACTGTGGTTGAGCCGGAATTTTGTGTGGCTTCCCAATTTTAGTGCAGGTGCTGCCGAAGCGAGCACATGGCATACCCCCCTCAGCTTTTTATGTTTTCTGTTTTTTATAGAAAGTGGACTGTTCTGTGTCTTTTGAGGCCAGTCTCGAAACTGTGATCTCATGATCTGCCTGCCTGGGATTACAGGCCTGAGCAGTAGATCCCAAACCAAATAGTGTTTTTGTTTCAAAGATGGGGTTTCACCTTGTTGGTTGGTCGGGTCTCAAACTCTCAACTTCTCATGATTCGCCCGCCTAGGTTTCGAGGCCTCTAGATGACAGTCTCCAGTGAGTCTCAGTGCTTGGCCGGCAGAATATATTGTTAAAAAGAAATCAGAGAGACTCTGATGACCCTGTGATTCACACCAGCAATCTTAGGAAACTGGGAGGCCAAGTGTTTGGGTCACCTGAGGTCACGAGTTTGAGGTCAGCCTGAACATCCCTGTTAAAAATCACCTCACATAAAAAAAAGAAAAGTAATCAGACAAATGAGTGTGTGCAATTGTAACAAAACCAGGTGCTGGGTGACTGCATCCCCGGCCCCGCCTTTTTTTATGACGTACTGTTTTCCTTTTGTCACCATGGCTGGGGTGCAACAGTTCAATTTTTGCTTATTGCAACACCTGCCTTTTGGGTTCAAGCGATTGTCCTGCAATGCTCTTCAAGTAGCTGAGGTTGCAGGTGTCCACACAACCACATCCAGCTAACTTCCTATTTACATTATTTTGTACCTCAAATCTGTCTTTATTTGATTTCCACAAAGCAGCAACAATAAAAAATAATTATTACATAACACTGCACCCCTTTGCTGGGCATTTTTGCTCTACGAGTGAGCCGAAATTCTTTGTAGCATCCCAATTTCAGTGTAGGTGATGCCAAAACAAGCACATGCCATACCAGCCTCGGTTTTTTACGTTTTCCTGTTTTTATGTTTTTTATAGGGAGTGAGCTGTGCTGTTTTTTCAGTGGCCAGTCTGGAACCTGTGACCTCACGATCTGCCCGCCTTGGCATTCTAAGTGTTGGGATTACACACCAGAGAAGCAGTGAACAAACCAAACTTTTTTTGATTTCAAAGACAAGGTTTCACCTTATTGGTCTAGTGGGTCTTGAACACGCAACTGCTCATGATCAGCCCACCTTGTTTTTAAGGCGCCTGGATGACTGACTCCCGTGAGTCTCGATGCCCAGCCAGAAGACTTTACTTTTATAAAAGAAATTAGAGAGACTGTGCCAGCACTGTAACTCACACCAGCAATCTTAGCACACTGGGAAGCCAATGCCTATGGGTCTCCTGACACCACGAGTTCGATGTCAGCCTGAACATCCCGGGTAAACATCACCTCACATAAAAAAGAAGAAAAAAAATGTAATCATACAGATGAGTGTGCTCAATTGTAACAAAACCAGGTGCCGGGTGACTCCATCCTTGGCCCCGCCTTGCTTTATGATGTACTGTTTCCCTCTTTTCACCATGGCTGGGGTGCAACAGTGCAATTTTTGCTTATTGCAACACCAGACTTTTGGGTTTAAGCAATCGTCCTGCAATGCCCTTCAAGAAGGTAAGGTTGCAGGTGTCCACATCACATCGTCCAGGTAACTTCCAATTTTTATTTTTTTGTACCTCAAATATGTCTTTATTTGATTTTCACAAAGCAGCCACAAGAAAAAATATAATTACATAATGCTGCACCTTTTTGTTGATCATTTTTGTGCTGCGGTGGAGCCAGAATTCTGTGTAGAGTCCCAATTTTTGTGCAGGTGCTCCCGAAGTGAGCACATGACATACCCACCTCAGCTTTTAATGCTTTTCTGTTTTCATGTTTTTTATAGGGAACGGGCTGTGCTTTGTCTTTCGAGGCAAGTCTCAAACCTGTGACCTCACGATCTTCCCACCTCTCATTCTAAGTGCTGGGATTACAAGCCTGAGCAGCGGAGCCCAAACCAAATTGTGTTTTCGTTTCATAGACGGGTTTTTACCTTGTTGGTCAGGCGGGTCTCAAACTCGCAACATTTCATGATCCGCCCACCTTGTTTTCGTGTCCCCTGGATGACAGTCTCCCCTGAGTCTCAATGCCCGGACGGACGAGTTTATTGTTAAAAAATAATTGGAGAGACAGTGCCGGCACTGTGACTCACACCAGAAATTTTAGCACTCTGGGAGGTCAAGTTAGGTGGGTTACTTGATATCACGAGTTTGAGGTTAGCCTATACATCCTGGATCAAAATCCTTTCAAAGAAAGAAAAAGAAAAAAAAGTAATCAGACAAATGGATGTGTGCAATTTTAACAAAACCAGCTGCTGGGTGACTCCATTTTGGCCCCACCTTATTTTATGATGTACTGTTTTTCTCTTGTCACCATGGCCAGGCTGCAACAGTGCGATATTTGCTTATTGCAACACCTGCCTTTTGGGTTCAAGCGATTGTCCTGCAATGCCCTTCAGGTAACTGAAGTTGCTGGTGTCTGCACCACAACATCCAGCTAACTTTCTTTTTTTATTATTTTGTTTCTCAAATCTGTCTTTATTTCATTTCCACAGAGCAGCCAAAAGGATAAATAAATTTCCGTAATGCTGTCCCTTTTTGTTGATTATTATTGTGGTGCAGTTGATCCAAAACTGTGTAGAGTCTCAATTTTAGTGTAGGTGCTGCCAAAGCGAGCACATACCATACCCACCTCAGCTTTTTTATGTTTTTCTGTTTTTATATTTTTTATAGAGAGTGCGCTATGCTGTGTCTTCTGATTCCAGTCTCGAACCTGTGACCTCACGATCTGCCTGCCTTGGCATTCTAAGTGCTTTGATTACAGGCCTGAGAAGTGGAGCCAAAACCAAATTGTTTTTTGTTTCAAAGGCCAAGTTTCACCTTGTTGGTCAGGTGGGTCTCGAACTCACAGCTTCTCATGATCTGCCCACCTTATTTTCGAGGAGCCTGGATGACAGACTCCTGTGAGACTTGGTGCCTGGCTTATCGACTTTATTGTTAAAAAAAATCAGAGAGACTTTGCTGGCACTGTGACTCACACCAGTAATCTTAGCACTCTGGGAGGCTGAGGGGGGTGGGTCACCTGAGGTCACGAGTTCGAGGTCAGCCTGGACATCTTGGTTAAAAATCACCTCACATAAAGAAGAATAAAATAAAAAAGAAAAGTAATCAGACAGATGAGTGTGTGCAATTGTAACAAAACCAGGTGCAGGGTGACTCCAAACTTGGCCCCGCCTTCCTTTATGATGTACAGTTTTCCTCTTGTCATTATGTCCAGGGTGAAAAAGGGCGATTTTTGCTTATTGCAACACCTGCCTTCTGGGTTCACGTGATTGTTTTGCAATGCCTTTCAAGTACCTAAGGTTGCAGATGTGCGCACCACCACGTCCAGCTAACTTCTTATTTTTATTTTTTTGTACCTCAAATCTGTCTTTATTTGATTTCCACAAAGCAGCCACAAAAAAATATTATTACATAATGCTGCACCCCTATTTTGGTCATTTTTGTGCTGAGGTTGGGCTGGAATTCTTTGTCGCATCCCAATTTTAGTGTAGGTGCTGCCGAAGCAAGCACATGCCATACCCACCTCAGCATTTTTGTTTTTCTGTTTTTTTATAAAGAGCAGGCTGTTCTTTGCCTTTTTAGGCCAGTCTCAAATCTGTGACCTCACAATCTGCCTGCCTCATCATTCTATGTGCTTTCATTACAGACCTCAGCAGGGGAGCCCAAACCAAATTGTGTTTTCATTTTAAAGACAAGGTTTCAGTTTCCAGTCCATTCTTTTATCCTTGGCTTGCTTGTTCAGTATTCTCAAGTGATTTACTCCTGGTGCTCTCCTTCTTCCCTCAGAGATATCTTGTGATTTCTTTGATTCTCTCCACCTGTACAGGTTAATACGTCTAATTTAAAAAAAAAATTATTTTTTGTCATTGCATTTTAGGTTTGGGGGTCCATGTGAAGAACATGCAAGGTTGTTGCATAGGTATACACATGGCAGTCTGATTTGCTGCCTTTCTCCCCATCACCTAGATCTGGCATTTCTCCCCATGCTATCTCTCCCCAACGTCTAATTTTTAAAAAAATCTGTAGAGGATGTTGGGAAGCTGTGGGGAGAGCCCTTGGGCTTTTCACCTGGATAAATGGCAGATTCCTGGGGATTCTGGGCCTCTGCGTCCAGGAGAGCTGCACTAGTGCTGGCCACTTAGCTGTTCTCAGCAGCGTCACCTGGGGCAATAGTGCTTAAGCGCACTGTTGAAAGGACAGCAAGCAAAGTGAGAGTTGGTAGCCTGGAATCCATCTAGGCAAAATTGAGGGTGTGCCAGGACAAAGTGGTAGAGAAGGGTGCCCAATTCAGGATCTGGACACCACACATTAGAAATTGCATTTATTAAATCGTTGATTAGCTAAGCCTCGGGAGAGTAGTTTGGACACTTACCAGTTTTCTGAGGATTATTTGGGGAAGGGGTATGCATGGAAATTTGTATGTATGTACATAATTTGTGTGATTTCTGAATATTGACTCTATGAGTTCCAGATGCAGATTTAGAACCTTTTCAAAAAATATTTTATTTTTGTCGTCTCGCAAATCAGTCAGACCTGCAACTTATCAGAGTAAAGCGGAGCCAGGCAGGACGCTTAGGAAATGCGCTAAGATGTCATCCACTTTCAGCGTCAGCCCGTGAAAATTCAGGGGATCGATTGAAGAGCATGAAGAGAACCTTAAGGAATTTCTGGAACCAAAGCTACTATTAAGCAGGCCTGCTGTGATGTCCCCTTACTGGCAGACCAGTGGCAATTGTCGACGATCAAACCAGTGCTTGGTCGACAATCTGTCTAGATTGATGAGGTCGATACTGGCAGACCAGTAGCAATTGTCGATGATCAAACCAGTGCCTGGTCGACAATCTGTCTAGATTGATGAGGTCTAAAACGTACACACAGGTTCAACTAGTTTTCTGTTTGTTTCCGAACCTCGATTAATTTCATTAAATTTAGGGGCAAAATTCTCATGTTTCCGCCCGGTTTCGAACCGGGGACCTTTCACGTGTGAGGCGAATGTGATAACCACTACACTACGGACACCACACGTGTACCTAAAGGACAGAATATCATCATGAAAATCTTAGATCAGCCATTTCTATTACAGTGTCTAAAGTGAGAAATCCAACCGCATTTTGAAATTTGACTGAAAAAAGCCCAGCAAGCACCAGCCATCAAGGAGGCTGCGGCTCCCAATAGGGCCAGGCTTAGCGTTCCGCGCCTATCCCCCAAACGAAGACCATGGGGAGCCATACCCGGGCTTTAAACCCGGAGGCCGTGGGGTTGCTTGATTGACCCCGCGCCGCGGAGTGTGGACGCCGCCTGTCCAGGGATGAGGACCGCACGTCGGGGACTTTTCCCCCGGCGCCGGCAGTCAGCGTTCTGTGCTCTTCGCGTCCTCCCAGGAACCGTAGGATCATCCCTGCCCGCCCTTCCCCAGGCTGAGGGGCCCGGGCTGCGTGCTCTTCCCTCATGGGCCCTTGGGCCTCAGCGCCTCGACCTCTTCCTCACTGCTGCTGTCTCTTAGTCTACCCGATTCAATTTAAGTAACAGTTCATCACACTTCCGAATTTTAGCAGGTACCGTAGCAAAGCACGACAGCCTTCAATCAGGAAATTCCGTGGGATTCCACCTCTCTACCACTCCAGAGTGTCTCAGGGCACTTGGCTGTTTGAAAATATGAGCACATCAGCTCAGGCCAGGCCACGCCTTCGCGAGGCCGAGTGTGAAACCCTGGAAGACGGGGCAGCCCACTCGGATGCATGCTCGCACCTCTCTCCCGCCTCGGTCTTCTGACTCTTCTTGAAGGGCAGTTTCTACAGTAATTTTGTAATTTTCCTGTTCAGTAGGGCTCTTTGTAATTTTCCTGTTCAGTAGGGTTATGGAGTGCGGATTTTAACCTAAGAGCACAAAGAGATAAAGGCGGTTTTCACTGAAAGCGTCTGGATGGATTTTCAGAGTCACTCGCAGAAGACGGCCAGCAGGCAGAAAGAGTCTTTTTGCTTGAAGACGTTAAAATCTCTCTCTCTTACCCTCTGCCCAAAAAAAACCTTAGCTACTCGGGAGTTGAGGCAGGAGAAGTGCTTAAACCCAGGAGGCAGAAGTCGCAGTGAGCCGGGATCGCGCCACTGCACTCCAGCCTGGACGACAGAGCGAGTGTCTCAAAAAAGGTTCTGAGAAGAAGGTGCCATTGTCCCTAGTTGCTTTTCTTCCTGCAGTGATGACCGCATTTCCTTCACACCTGCAGTCCAAGAGCTTCCACCCGGGGGAATATGCAGACCTCTAGGTCAATGACGCCAGGCCGCAGTGCCGGCTTCATTCTGCTTTTGGCCCAAAATGCAGTTGGGGACAAGACTGGACCTCGCCAGCTGCTGGTGGGATGTTACCCTTGCCACAGACTGGAGGGCCTCGCTCCCAAAGAGGCCTGCTTCATGACAGCCTTCTTACCACCCCATTTCCATATTCTATCTCCTCCCCTGCCCACTCTGAGAGGATTTGCCACCTCTCTGGACTCTTTGGAGTCCCACGTGGACAAGACAAAAAGGGCATTGCCTTTTCCTGCAGGATCAGGAAGAGCAGTCACAGCGAAGGAAATGCGGATGCACCGTGCTCAGCCCCACGTCCTTGCGCCCTGCCGGGTCCAGCACACCCAGCAAAGCACTCTCCAAAGCTTCCCTGGAAAGGGAAGGAGTGTGAGGTTTCTGATGCGGCTAGAGGAGCTGGAGAGGACCCAGTCCTTCCCCCAGCTCTAGAGAACAAACCCAGAAGAGGGGCAGATCCAAAGGAAAGACGCAAAGGCGGCGGTACCCCACGACCTGAGCCAGCCAATGGTCACGCGTTAATTGCGTTTATCAGAACAGTTGTTTGCTCACATTATGAAATCATGGGAAAGGAATTGTGTAAGCAATCTGAGCATTTTATTCATGAATGGGTATTGGATGTTGCCAGTGCTTTTTCTGCCTCAAGTGATATAATCATATTCCTTTTTTAGCTTGTGATATGGTGGACGGCACTGATTGATTTTGGAATGTTGAACCAACGTTGCACAGTTGGAATATATCCTGCTTTGTGATGGTGTGTGATTTTTTTATACATTGCTGGATTTGATTTGCTAATATTTTGATGATGATTTTTGCATCTAAATTTAAGAGGGATGTTAGTTTATAGTTTCTTTCCTTCTGCCTTTGCCTGGTTTTGGTGTCAGGGTGATATTAGCCTCATAAAACGACTTGGCAAGTGTTCCCTCCTATTTTTTTCCAGAAGAGATTGTGTGAATTGGTGTTCATTCTTCTTTAAATGTTAGTAGAATTCTTTGGTAAAAGCATCTTGGCCTGACCATTTCTTTATGGGGAGTTATTTAATTACAAATTCAATTTTCCAGTGTTTATAGGAATACTCAGATTGTCTGTTTCATCTTGGTTGGGTTTGCTATTTTGCAGTTTCTGAGAAATTTGTCCATTTCTTCTAAGTTGTTGAATTAAGAATGTAGAGTTGTTATTATGCATTTATTTTTGATGCAATGACTGAAGGCCATTCCCTATTTTGAATTATTCCCCCTTTCCCATATTTTCATCATGTTTTTATTATAGTGCTTCTCATGCAATATGGCCATTATTGACTACTCACCTGAGGTCCCCTTGACAGTTTAGATAATGTTTTATTGAACTCTGAATCCATGTATTCAGTGCAGGGCCAAGTATTAAAGAAGGTTCTTAGTGATATTTGTCCAATGGCTGAAAAGAGAAATGCTTGCAAACTTCCAATCATCCCAACCATACACTTGTCCCAAGTTTCCTCTCATGGGTGCTCTACATTTTTCAAGGATGCAACAATTTCCCTTCCCTAGAAAGAACTCTGCTTTATACCATGTGGTCCAGGTCCTGGGTTCAGTTATGTGGTGACACTTGATGAAAACAGACTGTCCTCAGCAGTTCCTCTCAATGGTGCACCCTCTCGTATAGAAGAGGTGTTCTTGGCCTGTCTGCCTTACTTAGAGCTATCACTACACCCAGCTTAGGAGAGCTACCACATTTGTTGAAATTATCTGTTTGTGTTCTTCCTCCCACTGGTTTGAGTTCCTCAGGAAGACATTAGTATCTGAACCCAAGTGTTAAACACAGAGAAAGAAAAATTCAGCACTTAACATGTTTATAAGATATTTTGTGTAAAGCTTTTCCCAACTGTAAATACAGAAGCATATTATTAGTATCTCTGCTTCAGATACAAGAATTCCCCTACCTCAGCCCCTCCTAAACTTAGGGCAGAACTATTTGAGGCAAGAATGGATGTCTCCAATGCTTTTCTAAGCACCATTCATTCCCGCTAAGCCCACACTTACTCGGAAGAGAATCCACTGTGAGGGCAGCCCCAAGGTCAAGGCCACTGGGTCTTGGACAGGGTTTCATGGAATCGGTGTTGCCCTCTTGGGCTTGGTGTTTCCCTTCAGTATAAACCAGACCTGAGTTTATCTTGTGGATCTCCTTCACAGGGTGAAACAGTTCACTGTGGAGTAAGTTATCATGGCTCAGCCCAAGGTGTTCTCTGAGGAATCTGATAATGCTGTAGACACTCCTTTTTTTCCCCTGACTTATCCAAACCCAGCTTGAAATCTGTCCTTATTCTCACCACCATAGGCTACCCATGTTTCACCATTACTTTCGAATTTTAAAAAATTATTTTCATCCTCCAAACTTGTTGATTTTCTTCCATTTTTGACTCTCAGCTTTGCACAAAGGGCACTGGCTCAGGCTGGGCCAGGTCCTGGAAACACGCAGTTGGGACCAAGGTCAGGTCTCCGGGGCAGTGTCTGGAGTACACTGGATACCCATCTCGCTCCCTGAGACTCAGAGAAAACTGAGCAGAAAGTGACCTTAGAGAACTGGAACAATAACCTGATCTTTCTGATGAGGAAACTGAGGCTGAGAAAGGCTAAAAGATTTTCCCAATCTCCCTCACCACTTGATGGCAGCAGAGCCACCACACAAGCTTTGGCCTCAGCTTCCCTGTCCAAAGCACCTAATTCACCCTCTGGGAACTCACATCTGAATGTCAAAGGACATCGTACATAGTTATTTCCACTGTTAAAACAAAAACTTTAGAAGGGTTTCTCCTGGGAAATATCTTTTCTCAGTTATACAGTCTTATTATTTATACTCAGTCAGTTTTCAGTCACTGGCTGATACAAAAGGACCAAGGAGCACATACATATCAATTAAAACCTCCATCCAATAACATGTATTTATGGGATTATCTGTAAAATGTCTAGAGTGAAATTTCGGTGAGTTTCCAAGATGGCTGACTAGGGACAAGTTCTCCTCAGAAAGATGAGTTACCAGTGAATGGACAAGTTCCAAATGGAAATCTGGGAGAAGAAAGCCAGGTCCTGTCAGGGTGCCCACAGGAAGTAGCCGGGGTGCAGAAAAGGAAAGCAGCAGGAGTCTGGCAGAAACCGACACCTAAGGAACGTGGAGCACCACAGGGCAGGTGGGAGCGCTTCTCTGCTCCCCTCACCTCTCAGACAGGCTGCTCCCTACTAAACTGCTGGGGAGACCCTCTGCCCCTGCGACAGGGCAACACCATCGTAGTGGTTTGCAAACTCCCCAGGGACGGAGAACTGTGTGGCCAGGACACTCAGGGACGCCTGCATTGTCCTCAGACCCATACGGAGCCCACGGCCACCACCCTGGTTGTGCACCGGTGGTGGAGCCCTATCCCGCCTGGGGACTCTCTACCGTCCAGCCGTTGTCCACCTGCCCTTATACCCCCACAGCCTACTCTGACTTTGGCACATACAGGGCAGGTCCCTGGTGAGCTGCAGGAGCCCTGGAGATCCAACGCCAAGCATGGGCCACCCCGAAGTGAGGGGGAGCACAGACTGCCACAGCCCTTCCAGGGACAAAGCAAACACTGGCGTGGCACCAATCACAGAAGGGGGCAGCACTGACACCCAGGAACGGGCATGGAAAAGCAGGGGTCACCTCTCCCCTAACCCCTATATGGCCGCAGACACAGCAGCGGTTCTTTCCAGGACCCAGTGAGTGTGCGCTAAGAACGTTTTTCAAGTTTTTCATGGCGGCACCACCCAGGCTGCAAGCGAGCCTGTGACGCTTGGACTTTCAGGAGGGACAGGCCGACTCTCCCTCCCTATCCCGGCCATGGAGCTGCCTGCCCTGGCCTGGAAGCAGCAGCTTTGCCCCAAGCCCCATTTTAGTGGAAGCTGTTAGAGTGGCATAGCCACAGACGTCAGCTGCACCACAGCCGGGAACTGAGGGACGAAGGCTTTATAAACTGAAGATGTGAGCTTGGTGGCAGGGGTATGAGAGCGAAGCGGATCGCATTCGTGCCTACTCAGGAGGAGGAGCCGGTGCACCTCTACCCCTCCCCCGGGGCCTCAGCACACCCCAGCATGGCCTCTTACTACCACCCTGTCAGGGCAGGCGTTTCTGCTAGGCACCAGCCTACCTGCCGACCCTTACTCTTAAGCACCATCTACTGGACTGCATCCGGAACTGCACCACCAAATAAAATCCTGCTGCCTGAAGGGCTTAGTCCATGAGACAAGCTTCCTGAGGATTCCGCACCCTCAGCCCCCAACAAACGTTAAAGTGTCAGCTTTTACTTCCAATACATCACGACAACAACAGAATCTGAGAAATCTGTTCAGAAACTATCCACAACCAAGAAACACATACAGAGCTTGGGCCCCCTTAAAGCACCCAAATATGAAGCCAAACAATCATACACAGTATACACCACAGTCATACCATCAAGGAAAAAGAAAAGAATAAAAACATTAAAAATCTTCATCCAAACAATAG